>AWUE01010845.1:0-11803 GCA_001974825.2 Corchorus olitorius | reverse complement strand
CTCATGTTCAAGAAGAAATTCCTTTGCTACACCACACGTGCATTGAGGCAAGGAATGAATAGGTGTTTAGTTCATCCCAAATACCTTTGAATTTTGTGTAATAAGCTGCCACTGACATTGTGTTTTGAAACAACAATGATAAATCACGTTTCAATTGATAGATTCTTGGAGCGTTACCTTGGGTGAATCTTTCCTCAAGATCAATCCAAATCTCCAAGGCTGATTCTGCATAAGCGATGCTGTTATGGAGATCACTAGCAAGAGAGTTGAATAGCCACGATATCACCATGGAATTGCATTTTTCCCAGGCATGAACATCTGGTGAGCCATCAGCAGGTTTTTCTAATGAATCATCAACAAAACCAAATTTATTTTTGGCCTTAAGAGCATTAGTAATGGCCCTTGACCAGGTGGGATAAGTATCACCGTTAAGAAGGGAAGACACCAATATTGCTCCAGGATGGTCTGATGAATGGAGAAAGTATGGTGAAATGGGATTATGGGAAGATATATTTGAAGGATTTGATTTGGTTTGGCTTGTGGTTTTGTTGCTAGAGGCAGAGTCTTCTTCTAGCATTGGAAAAGAAAATGAAAAAATAGGGAACCTAGAGCTTGGATACCAAAAAAATAGCATATATATATATAACACCCAGGGATATTACTAAAAGCTCCTTTTGAGAATCGATGAGGAAGTTCGGTTTGAACATTTTTTGTCCTTTTATGTCTTTTCTCATTTGGTTAATTACTAAGAAGACCCTCAGTTAGTTTCTCACCATTTCCTTTTCCTCAAGCCCTTTTTTGTAATTGCAAGAGTTTTTAACCAATTGATTGTGAAAGCATTTATTGACCATCAAATCATGTTTTATTTATTTATTTATTAAGAAGACCCTCAATTAGTTTAATGTGTCCTCCTTTTGTTCTTCCTAATTTCGCTCTTTCTGTAATTTTATGTGTAAAACCCATTAAAGTCTTCAGACTAATTGGTTTTGTTTTAATTTAATGATTTTCTTTTAAAAAATAAAAACGTCTCTCATCTTTCTCGAACTATAGTGATAGAGATAATTTAATTAGATTTATGAGAAAGAAGATATTTTAAGTAGCAAAGGTTAATGTCCGAGAATAAGAAATGGATTACAAGCTACGATTTTATCAATACAAAATGAATTTTACAGCTATAAAACTCAACCACCATTATTAATAAGTTATATATGTAGAAAATTGAGATCCATTTAAATGGCAAACTACTTCACAAATACACAAAATACTAATAAAATTTCAAATTTTTGAAACGAAATCCTTTCTATATTCAAACAATAATAACAAAATTTATAACAAAGAATGTCCGACGCGCCAGCGCGGACCGATCAACTTGTATAAAATTAAATTGAATACAATACATCATAAAAGTATGAGAAGCAAATTATAGTTTGTAAGTGTGACAATAATTTAGTGAGGAAAAGAAATAAGGAAAAAAGAAGTGTGACGTATATGTATTAATTTCTTAAATATTTAATGGGGGTGGGGGCTTTAGGCAAACAAATCTAGTTCAATGGGATCAAATGCATATTTTTCAAATTTTAGCGGGGTCAATATAAGAAAATTTTCAATTTTTACAAGCCTATAACATAAGATCTGCACCTTGCATCCATGATTGAATGGTTAAAGCGCCCAACTCATAATTGGCGAATTCGTAGGTTCAATTCCTACTGGATGCATGTCAATGAGACCCTCCAATAAGTCTATCTGTTAAAGTAAAGGATACATAATTACAATTACATAATTTTGAAAAAAAAAAGAAGAAGAAGAAGAATATTTCACAGTTTCCTTTAATTATATTTAATTATATGTAATTTTGATTTAATTATATTTAATTATATGTTATTTTTTTATGTAATTTGACAATAGCTAAAAACTTTCTAATAAGATAAGCTTATTCTTTTATATATATATATATATATTATTGTAAAATCGATAAAATTTGTTATTGATAAATTGTTATCTAAATTACTATGGAATGTTACTGAATTTGTTGGTTCACGTATAATTTTTTTGATAATTTATATATTTTTTCAATAACAGGCTATTGTAATTGAGTTTTTTTTTTTCATCCACTGTAATTTAGGGTTTGTTATCATGAAATTGTTAACAAAATTATTATAATGAAATAGTTATTAAAATTACTTATGATAATGTCATAATAACAAATCTTTTTTTTTTTTTGCACAGAGTCATAATAACAATTCTTTTGTATAAGTTCATAATTATTCAAAGCTTTAGATCATATCACCTCTTTTGTACCAATTCTTAAAAGAAGTTATATTGATTCCAATCGATAACCATTTAAACAATCAAAACTAACCGTTTATATTTATACAAAGTTGTAGATCATATATCAAGTTATATATATTTTTATCAATTGCTGTTTGCTGATAAAATTTAATTTTTAAGAAATTAAAGAATTAATTGAAAATATACTACATAGTAATAAGATATCCATGATTTTGTCTATCAATAAATTATTATTAGTTTTAATTTCAAACTTAAAATAATAATAATAATAATAATAATAATAATAATAATAATAATAATAATAATAATATATTACACAATATATAACTTAAAATTAATTTCATTCAAAATTTTAATCTACATGCAAAGCACGTGAACAAACTACTAGTTGCTTATAATCTTCTCTTCTCCCTTCCATTTTAGATGATGAAAAGAAAACAAGAGGTGATTAAAAAAAATAATGTAATCTTTAACCTTCCATTTTAGGTGATGAAAAGAAAACAAAACAAAAAAAGTTAAAGGAAAGTAAAACAAGATGATGAAAAGAAAACAAAACAAAAAAAGGTCAAAGGAAAAAAAAAAAAGAAAAGAAGAAAACACAAAATCAGGTCAAAGGAAAAAAAAAAAAAGAAAAGAAGAAAACACAAAATCAGGTCCTACCGGGAGTCGAACCCAGGTCGCTGGATTCAAAGTCCAGAGTGCTAACCACTACACCATAGAACCCTCTCATGTTCCAAATCCTTACTCAGAATTAATAAAAAAATAGAAGTTTAAGATTTAATAAATGGATTTAGTCATGATTAAAGTTTTGAATTTGTATGTATTATGGTGCCAAAAAAAAATTTGTATGTATTAGTCAAAGACTATAATACCCTTGAATGCTTTTTATTTGTTTGATTTTAAAAAAAATTTACACAAATCAACAAGGTTTAGCCCAAATAATAAAATTTTTTAATTTTTAAAGTGTGAATCTTGAATTTTAAGACCCATTCTCATAGGGTTTTAGAAAAAAAAAGAAATATAAACAATTATAATAAAGTTTAGCCCCTAGTAAAAAAAGTTTAATTTTTAAAAGGGTAAATTTTGAATTTTTAGACCCATTCTTATAAGGTTTTAGAATATATATATATATATATATATATAGATAATATATTAAACTTTTTCTTGATTTAGAAAAAATTTTAACCATGATTAATCTAACACTTAGGGATAGTTTTGTCATATAAAATTTTCTTAACAAGGAGTAATAATTGGTATGACATGGAAAACCACTTTTGTTGTGATAAATGCACCTGAAATGGTGTTTTCGTTGTGCTTAACTGTTGAAGCAGACTCTAACTTTTTGAAAGAAAATGTAATTTTCATTCATTCAAATGAAATTACATCAATAAAACTCAAAATTATCATAAATTGAGAAGTGTCTTCTTTCTTCACTTGTGGATCTAGATCTTGTTTTGAAATTCGAGTTGTCTTATCGATCATTCGAGGTATCGAACCTTCTTGATAGATCTCTGTCATGCCCATCACCCTTTCGCTTTAACCTTCGTTTTTGTCTAACTCAAGGTTTTTATCAGCGAGAAAAAAGTGACTGATTCGAGTATCTCCTTTGACTGACTTGCAAATCAAAAGCAAAATCATCATATTCGTAAGTCTAACAATTCTCAATCTATTGCAAACTAAGAAAAAAAAACTAGACTGACTCCAAAAACTGACTCAACGTACTAAAAAACCCAAAGATCTTGGGACTATTAACCCAAACAAATCCAAAGATTTGTGGGACTTAATTATTTAAAAAACAAAAAAAAAGAGATGAAAAAGATAAGATCCCTCCTCCCCCTTGACAAATAATGGTCAAGGAGGAGGAGCAAATAAAACCTCAAAAGAAAAACTAGAGAGGAAGGGGAGAGGGAGAGGCGGCTAGGGTTTCAGTTAACAGTTGATTGACAATTTAATTAAGCAGACTCTAACTTAATAAATTTCTATAATGGATAGTGGAAGAGAGGGTGGGGAAAAAAATCTTTTTGCTAACAGGAAAAAATAAAGCTAGAATCTAAGGGGTCGTTTGGTGTTGTTTATGTTTCCTGTTTACTGTTGCCAATTTTCTGTTTTTGGAAACAAAACAGTGAAAATATGTTTGGCAAGCTGTTTTCGTTTTCTAAAATTTTGGAAACAAAGTCAGTGTTTTGGAAAAAAGTGGAAGCAAAAATTTTGTGCTTTCATGTTTTTCCAAAACACTTCCAAAACACAGAAGCGCAATCATGAACAGTAATTCACATACATTTTTACTTTTTTTTCTTAAAGAAAAAAACTTTTTTCTTTAAAAACATACAACAAAATTGTATATCAAAACATGTTTTTGTTTTCAAAAAATTGACAGCCTAACAAAAACAAAACGAAAACGAAACAAAAAGAAAAAATAGAAAAACGAAAACGATGTCAAACGGCCCTTAAGCTTACGTTATTCTAATATAATTAATTATTTTTTTTATATTTAGAAGTTAACTTTGTTCGAGTCGGGTTGATCCATTATAGGGTAAATCTTAGAGCTGGCAAAATGAACTCGAAACCCGCCCGAGCCCGAACCCGAACCCGAGTTGACCAGAAAGTCAACGTCCCGAACCCGAACCCGAAATTACCCGAGCCCGAAAATACACGAACCCAAGGCAGCTCGAACCCGACCTGAGACCGATCCCGAACTCGAACCCGAAATAATTTGAATTTAATAATAATAATTTATAAAATAAAATATTTTATTGTTTAGAAAAAAAACATATCCCCTTTTAATTAAATAAAACTATTATATATATAAATATAATAAAATTTATATAATAATGATCACAATTAAATGACTCATTTTTTTTTTTGGTAATAAGCCAATGATTTTATTATCAGAAAGTTGTTAGTACAAAACATAGCCAATTAAAGCTATAAACAAGACAACATCAGCAAAACAGTAAAGCAAATAAAGGATATTGGTGCTTGTGACCATCAAGCGAAGCCTAGATGTTGAAGAATCCTGGAGTAGGATACGCCTATTCTTTGATGCCAAAGATTTTGAGTGATACCCCTATTCTTTGATGCCGACTTGAATTTTAGATACGGATCCGTTCCTAACATTCTGTGTCTTAATGCTTTCCCATCTTAGACCTCTTCTTGTCAGGAAATCTCAAGACGAAAGTTGAGCCCAAGTCACAACTAGAACTCCTTTTACCCAGTTGGATATTTATTCTCTTGGGTTTGGTTTTCCTCCCTCTGACATGCTTCTTTACCTTCAGTCTCTTCTTCATGACTGATGTAGGCAACTTGATGTCTTCCTTCTCCTGAACAGTCCGTATTTTCCTATTTATCCTTTGATACTTGCAACTACTTTGAACATTCTTGACGAGGGAATTACTCACCACTTGTTCATTACCTTTTGTGTCATAATGAAAAGTGGGCTTTTTAGAAACCTCATCCAAACTTTGTGACAGAGGACTTGTGATGCCGTCATCAATTGTTTCATGGCTTATGCAGGAGCTTGACAAGTTTATTGGATCTCTTGGAATTTTGTAATCGCTGGACATTTGGGATTCTTGGACAGTAGAAGTTTGAGTCACAGACTCTTGTTCCATCAAGTCTTCCCCTCTTGGAAACTGATTTTTGACACTTGATTTAGATGGTTGAACTCTTGTTTGCGCATATAAGGTGTAAACAAGGTTCCCACACCCTTTAGAATCACTGGATAAAAGTCTACATTTAGACTTTGGATGCCCAGGCTATCCACAATTTCGACAAACAAAGATTCTCTTTTCCTTCCTAAATTTGATCCAAACCAATTTTTCGTCATCATGAGGTAAAAAGGTAGCAAACCTGTCTGCCATGAGTGCCTTTTCGGTGTTAAGGAGGTGGACTTGCTTAGGTGTTTTACTTTCCCCCACTTCATGCTGTTTGTTGATGATTGTTCCTACATCAAGTATGGTGTCCTCCAGACTGCCATCCCTGGTCATATCGTTTTTCTCCCCCTGTAAGTGTTGAACTATTTCCTCCAATTCCTGATTTCTTGTTCTCAAGGCTTGGTAATCAGCTTCCAAATTTGTCAATCTTAACTTCTCCTGCCTCAAGGATTCATTCTCCTTCTGTGTTCTTACAATATTCCCCTGGAGCTTATGGATATCGGCTTTGAAAGTGGTAATATGATCTTCAAGTTTTTTGATTTTTGAATCAATGATTCCACAAGAATTCTTTTTTATATAGCCAGGGAAATACCTTGCAACAACCCTCTGCAGGATAATCGGAAAAGAAGGTTTTGGACTTTCTGGGTAGACTGATGGTCCCAAGTTCTCTTGATACTCCGCAGCCATTTCTTCCAAACAAATTTCTTGAAACAGATCTAATTCTTTCATAAATGAAAACAGTGAATCACCTTCAGCTTCATCTTGCTCCTCCACATACTCATCTTCATCATCTCCATTGCCACTGCTGTCAGTGAACAAGCTTTCCAATAAATCATCATTTGTTGCAGCAAACTCATGATTTATTGGTTTTTTAAGCAGTTTCTCTTGCTTAAGGCGATCTTATTTACAAAGAGAACTGTTGCTAGAAGATTGCCCATTGCTAAACAAAAACCCTTTCTTCATACCAAACATCTTCACTAGAGCAAGTGAAATAACCAAAGACTAAGACCCACAATAAAATTTAAGGCAAAATGTGAAGCCTAAATTAATTTCAACTAACTTAGAATTTTATTTGAATTTTATTAGAGAATTAGAATTTATAAGTGGAGGATCAAATTGAAGGAAATTTTGAAGCTATGGACTAAATTGAAGAACAAGGAAAATTTGGGGGCAAAATTCATAATTGAACCTTTATTATAATTGGAATCCATTTATTTCTCTTTTCCTCTTCTTCCCCGTCCAAAAACTCAAATGAACTTTCTCTCTCTTGCCGTATACTCTCTTTCTCTCTCTAAAATTTTGTCTCTCAAATCCTCACCAATTTAAGCATGCAAAATAAGAAGAAGAATCTTCCCCACAAGCTCATTTATTTGGTGTAATTACATTGGGGTTTTGTGGAGTTTATGTTGGGTTCATAATCAAGGTAAGGAGAAAATAAATTCTTTATGGAAATTTCATCTTTGGAGTTATTTTGATGGGATATTTAACTTGGAATTTATCTTGGAGGTTGAAGCAAGGATATTATGGAAGCATAAGTGGGCACTTGAAGGAGTAAGTATTAAGAAGTTCAAATTTTGGGTAAGTTATTTTGAAATATTGATGAATGGTTAGGATTTGAAGTTGTTCTTGTGGCATTTTATTGATTTGAAGTTGATTGTGTGTTTATGTTGTTTTGGGTGGTTGATATCTTTGTTTAGAAGTGAGAAATACCAAAGAATGGAGTTGGAAAGGTTGAAAACAATTGAAAAAAAATCCTATAAATGGCAAGATAATGGGTTGCTGGAATCTGGAAATTCCATATTCCGGTGACCGGCGGCTTCCCGGACGGTGGTCGGTAGCCATATAGGCTGCTGGCCTGTCCAGGCCAGCTGGGCATTGGCCCAGGCGGCCTGCCTAGTAGGCTAGCACAAGGCCCAGGCTCGCGCGGCCTGCTGGCCAGCGCATGGGCCTGGCCCGCACTGCCTGCCAAGCAGGCCAGCGGTTGGGCCAACCAGCAAGGCCCAAGAAGAAAAGAAAAAAGAGAAAAAAAAGAAAGGAAAAAGGAAGAAGGAAAAAAGAAAAAAAAAAGAAAAAGAAAAGAAGGGAAAACCGGATAAGGAAGAAAAGGAAATAAGGAAAAAAAAATAAAATAATATTAATAATAATAATTTGAAATTTGAGATAATAATTAGGTAGATGAATTTTAAGGAAGGAAAAGACAGTTTTACCCTTAGGTGACGTAAATTACGAATTTACCCTTAGATGATCAAATTGACAATCCGACCACATCACTTGTCTTAATAATTCTGAATAATTCACGTGTTGTTCTGTAATATTTGTGGAAACATAAATTCCCGTTTTACCCTTAAGTGGTTGAATTACCATATTACCCCTAGTTAGTCAAAGTATACTAACTTATTCTATTGAGTTGCGATTTCGAATCCGACCGATTAGGGTCAACAACTAGAACACGTAAAAAATGTCATCGTACTCTAAGAGAGTAAAATTACAGTAATACCCTCGATAGGTATAATTACCCTTTTACCCTTGCGGTGATACAAGTAATTAGCTTTCTAGATCACACTTTCGGAATCGGAAAGCTACCGTAGTGATCCTTTTTGGATAAAATTACCATGTTACCCTTGATTGGTATAAATTACCAATACGCCCCTTAATAGTCAAATTTACGCAATTACCCTTAAGGGTGGAAATGTGAGAGTTTGAGTTTGTTACTCACATCAATAAATTCATAAGTACGTTGGGAAACCTATAAGTGTAAATGACCATTTTACCCTTGAATGAGTAAATTACAACTTTGCCCCTAGAAAAGGATTTGGCTTACATAATCACGTCAATCGAACATGTAAGCTTAGAGGATTACCGTATCAGCCTTAGGATGTTAAAATTACGTAATTGCCCTTGGACGACTAAAATTACTGTTTTAACCTTGATATGTGAAATTACAGTTTTGCCCCTAACGGCTAGAAGTGATTAAATGAATTCTAGAAAGTGAATTCGGACTCTGAAACTTGTATTAAACCCTATGACACATAATTAGACGCGTTAAACTCCTCGATATTAGACCGTGGGTCTGGGTTATGTGTTTATTTTGATTTTATTCTATACTATTTGTCTGATTTGGCATTTTGATTTATTATCCTGGTTTCGATTGATTGTCTTGGTTTTACTCTGATTTATGACTTTGATCAATGATCTTGATTTTAATGGTTTTCTTGGGTTTGGTGCACTTCTCAATCAGACGGCCGAGGCGCTGATCGAGTGTCACGCCCCGACCCGGAAGTCGAGCACGAACAACCGCCGTGTTACCTCGGAACACGTGCCGGCCGGTCACGCGCACCAAGACTCCACGAAGCGTCAATACCAGAATAAATAAAAAACAACGAAAACATAAATTGATTAAAGGTTTTAAAAACCAAAAGTTTTCAAACCAGAGTGAAAGCGGTAGCGTCGAAAACCGTAATAATAAAAATATTTTAATAAGCGAAAACCAAGTCAAATTCAAATAATGAATTTGTAACAAGAAACAAGGCACGAAGGTGACATGAACAGAGGCAATGCTAGTGGGACCCGTCATGTAGTAAGAAATACCTCTAAGAGCAGTGAAAACAGCCTACGCCACCGACTCGACCGTCCACGAATGAGCTGAGTCCTAACTACCCTGAAAGCACAACAAGAATTTGAGGGGTGAGTACACGAATGTACTCAGTGAGTGAACCACCCTCAAAGAGGATCCGAGAGGGTGGGGTGCCCTCCCAACCAAAACAGTTCAAAAAAACAACAATTATAAAATCCAGATCGTCAATCAAAAACAAGTACATAAAATCATTTATCATTTCATGAAACAAATGGGCTGCCAATAAAACCTATCCAGAGTGACCTTGGCCCGAGTCAACCTCTGGAACCGTTAGGGGCATTTTCATCATCATTCAATAATCAGTAAAAATGCAATCTATCTTATTTTTCCCAAACAAGCCCGTTCCCCTGACGTTAGCTTGGGTCCGGTACTGCGTGGTGGCCGCAGCACACCCAATTTAGCTCTCCCATGCACACGCCGAACCGGTAAATAAATATGACGTGTCGGGCCTGGAGCGACGAACCATTTGGATCCAAACTCAATTCATGGTTCGCCAATCAGGTCTAACTACTAGCTAGTAAACCACCAAAACAACCACACGTACTCCCTGGACTGCGTCCAGTCCACGAGTCCTCGTGTGCTTACAAACCATTCAAAACCATTTTCAATGATCGCTAATGCACCCAAAATTATTTATTAAAACATTTTATAAAGCATTTAAACAAAAACAGTAATAAAACATTTTCCTCAACGGGTTCTCCGTTAAAGACAGCCCACTCACAGTTCAGGGGACTCGCACACCCCCAAAGTCAGTCCACGGTGAGCTTAACTGGTGTCTCGATTAGCGCCTCGGCCGTCTGATTGAGAAGTGCATCAACACAAGAAAACCATTAAAACCAAAACCATAGATCAAAGTAAAACCAAGATATTCAATCAAAATCAGGATAATATAAACCAAATCAGTCAAATAAGATAGAATAAAATCAGAAGACACACATAACTAGACCCACGGTCTAATATCGAGGAATTTAACACGTCTAATTATGTCCCACAGGATTCTAATACGAGTTTCAGACTCCAAATACACTTTCTAAAGCTTATTTGATCATATCTACCCTCTAGGGGCAAAACTGTAATTTTTTTGATAGGGGTAAAATCGTAATTTTACCAATCAGGGGCATAATCGTCAATTAGGATACTCATATTCGAAATCTACACACTTTAATTCAAAGTACAAGGTTAAAAGGGTAAAACTGTAAATTTAACCTTCTAAGGGTAAAACGGTAATTTTATGCCTATAAAGATACAACGTACATATTCGTAAATCCTTACATGACCGAAGGGGTCAAATTCTTTGAATCCCTTTTCTAAGGGCAAAGTTGTAATTTTACACATTTGAGGGTAAAATGGTCATTTGGACTTATCGTAGGTTCCACAATGTACATGCGTATTTATTAATGTGAGTCACATAGTGAATTCTCTCATTTCTACCCTTAGGGGTACTTTGGTAAATTTGACGACTAAGGGGCATAATGGTAATATTGATAGATCAAGGGTAGCACAGTAATTTTACCCTAAAAAGGGTCTCTACGGTAGCTTTCCAATCCTGAATATACCATCTTAAAGTTTAATCATTTGTATCACGCTCTTAGGGGCAAAATAGTAAATTCACCTATCAAGGGTATTTCGGTAATTTAACTCTCTCAAGGTACGATGATATTCCTTACGTGTCATAGTTGTTGACCCTAGCCAATCGGACTCAAAATCGTAGTTCAACGGAATAGATTAGTACACTTTCACTAATTAAGGGTAATATGGTAATTTACCCACTCAAGGGTAATATGGGAATTTATGTTCCTACAAACATTACGGAGTAGTACGAGAATTATTCGAATTTATTAATATAACCATTTAGTCGAATTATTGAAATTCCTCTTAAAGGTAAATTTTGTAATTTAATACCTTAAGGACGATATAATAATTTTACTTTGTCCAAGGGTAAAATGGTAAACTCACTTCTCAATATATTGGACCCAATTATTTTTATATATTTTAAAATTTCTCTTTTTTTTAATTTCCTTATTTCTCCTTAATTTCCTTACTTATTTTATTTTATTTCTTTTTCTTTTCTTTTTCCTCTTCCTTTTCTTTTTTTTTTCTTTCCTGGCTTGGGCCTAGGCCACGCACAGGCCCGCGTGCAGGCCTGCGCGCTGGCCTAGCGCGCTGGGCCGCGCCAGGTCGGCCCAGCAGGCCCTTTTTTTTTTTTTTCTTCTTCTTTCTTTCTCCT
>AWUE01010831.1:0-36112 GCA_001974825.2 Corchorus olitorius | reverse complement strand
ATGATCAGACCAAAATCATACACCTTTTTTATTAGCTTTTTTCATATGCTTTTTTGAGTGTTTTTATGCTTGATTATGCCTTATATTGGTTATAATTGTGTTCATAGGTGTTGACAAGAAGAAAAGTGTAAAATTATCAATTTTTGTACCTTTATAGAGCCTTTTTGGATGATTTATGACACAAATATTTTCCAAGGAAGATTTGGATGAAGAATGGAGCCATCATGTTCGTGATTGAAGAGCTTGAAGAGTCAGTTTTATGATTATCAAAGTCATAAAGTTGATTGCTTGGTGTTTTCAAGGCAAAGGAGCAAATACAAGTTCAAGGCAAGAAGACATGTCAAGGTGATGAGCTAAGACACAACCCATCTGGGTGATCAGGCGAAACACATGGGTCTTCAGGCAAACCATGTGGGCACCCAGCTGGAGTCGTGACACTGCCCACCTGGGTCTCAAGCAAACCACATGGGTGCTCAAGGCAACCATGTGAGCGCCCAGGTAGAGTCGGGGTCCATGTCCCGCGCGCGCCCAGCAGCCAACATCGACACTCCTATGTCACTTCCTCTTGAAGCTACTTCAATACTTTCCAGATTTGGCGACAGTTTGGGAAAATAGCCAAAACTTTTGATCCAGAGCTCCAAATGAGGCGTATGAAGATGCGTTGGAAAGCTAACTCCAAGAGCTAAAACTTTCATGTTTTGGTTGAAGCCCAGATTTGACGTTTTCATGGACGAAAATGCCCCTGAAGTCTGCGGACAGAATCTGTTTTGGGCCTGACTTGCGTTTTTGATCAATTGAGCCCATATAATCTATTTGGGTCAGCTTGAAGATATGAAGAACAGCCCATAACGTCCCTAGGGTTAGTTTAAGTCAGTTATAACTCTAAATTAAACTCTAGGCAGCCCCCTATATATACCCTCTTATCCTAGAAACCTTAGACACATAGAATATATTTTCTCTCAACTTTACAACTTAGGTTTTTGCGGTTTTGAAGAGGAGGCCGCTGCCTCCTTCTTCTCTTCTTATTTTCGTTGTAAGTTTTTCCACCTCTCATGGATTGGAAACAATCCATGAGTAGGTAAACTCTTATACTTCTTTTCCTTAGGTATTTTTGATCAATGAATCTATGGTGAGACTTTTGTTCTTAATAATTTGATTTTTCTGTTTGAATATGTTTCTTATCCCTATGCTTCATCTTATGTGTTCATATTTTGATTGATTTGGTGCGCAACTTATCTTGAGATTTATGAATGCTATAGTTAGATTCAAGTTGGCTTGAGTCAAGCTAATGTTGGTCCAAGTAACAATTGTTAATTCTAGGAGTCCTAGGTTCAATGGGATTATCAAACCTTGTTGAAATCTATAGGCCGAGATGGTAATAGATGTAGATGAGTTTGGTATTGATTTATCATGCATGCGGAAAAATAGATCTTAATGCTTGCTCTATGATTCTTCCCAGGGGGATGCTTGATTAGAAACAATAAAAATTGGTTTTTGCGAGATGCGGACTAACTTTTATTAGCATGTTGGAGGGTTGAGTATTCCTCTCCTATACCAATTATTCAAATGGAGTTGTTTAAGATGTTAGGAGGATTACTTTATTCCAATGAAAGTTGATGTCTACGTCTTAGGCTATATATCGATTTGGGGTAATTTATGATTCTTAATTGATTGCAATTTAAGTCAAATTCATGTCTTGTGTCCATGATCCATGATTTATTAGATCAAAATAACTACCTAAAGGAGAAGAAGTATGTTTTTAATCCATTGTTTTTCTCAAACTATTTTCTTAATCTCTAGTTTAATTCTATTTTATTGTTTTCTAGTTTAATTTGCCTATTTTGAAAAACCCATAAAAATCCCCTTTGGTAAGACTTTCTTTAGTGTGATTTGGATTTAATTAGTTTCCACCTTCTCTGTGGGATTCGACCCCTACTTGCCCTAGCTATTAGTTATTGGTTTGTGGGGATTTATTTTGTGATTGCTCAACGACTCGATCAAGTATAGTAGGAGTTCACCGGATACTGATGGTAGTATCCTCTAGGCCTTTAGTTGTACCTGTAGTTTCTTGGGTAATATTGTTGTCCCTGGTTCCTAAGCCTGAAATCCGTTTCTCCCATTGAGTGTACCTCTCCTTCCTTCTTCCTCTGGCCCCTCTTGGCATGCTCACTCACGTCATCCATGTACCCCATTTTCATTGCAACTTCCATGGCTTCCCCAGTCATAATCAAACTGGAATACGACTCTGTCATTTTCGGGAGCAGTGCCTTGAAGTATTCTTTGGGCAGGGTTCTTAGGAATAAAGAATTCACTTCCCTTTCAGGTAGCCCAGGCACCATCAGCGCCACTTCTCTGAATCGCTGTCCGTAGGCCGTCAAGGATTCGTCGGGCTTCCTTGCCATGTTTGTCAGTGTATCCCGAGTGGGGGCCTGATCCATCAGATACTTGAAGTGTTCTAGGAAAGCTTTTGTCATGTCACTCCAGCTCTGAATGCTCCTTGGATCCAGTTGGTTATACCATGTAAGGCTGATCCAGTCAAACTGAACATGAAGCTATACATCAGAAACTTGTCACCGGTTGAAAAGGGCGCCATCTTGTTCTGGAAACTGAGTATGTGATCTCTAGGATTCTTCGTGACATCATATTTTTCAAATCTTGGCATCTTGAATTTGGGAGGAATAATCACCCCTTTGGCCACTGCAGTGCTTGTGACACTAGGAATTCCGAGATCTTGAATTTCATCCATACTTCTCAGCCTATCTTCTATCCTTCATTCAATCTTTTGCCAAAACTTCTCCTCCTCCACCTCCTTCCTCAAATTTTCTTCTCCTGTGAGGTCAATGGGCCTGGTTGCAGCAATTCCTGGCGGGTACAACTGAGAGTTGTCTTGCTGTGCTAATGCCCCTATGTTGAATTTTGGGGGAAGAGGATTAAAGGTTCCCGCTGGTACCCCGGGTGGTGGTGGAAAGGCAAACCAGAATCCACCAGACATTGGAGTGTCAGAGACAACCGGTCTAGCTGCCGCTCCTGATAGTGGTGGGAATGCGAAGGAAGTACCACTAGATGCCGGAGGATCCGACACTACGGGCCTAATTGTCGCCCCTGTTGGTGGTGGGAATACGAACGACGTTCCACCAAGTGCAAAAGGATTGTTATTTTCAGTTTCCCCTCCAGTCATTCCTGCACTTGCCACTGGCATCCCTCCAGTCGGGTCTTCCACGTTCTGGGTGCTCCCTTCCACACCTTTTCCTTTCATTAATTGCATTAGCATGCCCCTCATTTGCTCCATTTGAGCGTTGGTAGGTTCTTCCCGGCGCTTCGCCTCTTCATCTCGGCGAGCTATCTCTTCTTTCAGCCACTGAATTTCTGCAGTTTGATCGTCCATCTTTCTGATACTGGACCTGGTATTATACTGCCGAACTCGCTGATGTTGTTTCCTTGGTCGTGTTATCTTGACACCTTTATTATCAAAACCTTTGATTAGAAACCAGAATTAAATCTTTTATTAATATGAGTGGATGGATGAATGGATGCCCTAAAAGGATGAGTTTACGAGGGTTCCCCACCATTGTTGTGGAATCCGTAATTCTTCGCTTTTATATCCGGAACTATGACTTTGTACATTCACATAAGTCATAGTATCCTTCGCACTGGCATTTATGCAAAGTGTATATATGAATGACTGAATGACCTAAAAGGAATATTATGAAGATTCTCCACCATTGTGGTAGCCCTTCCTAACTTGATTTTGTGCATTCACATAAACCAAACATCCTTTATGCATAAATGATTATGTAATAGCTGGTCACATAATACCAAAAACCAAGAGACTGGATTAACTCAAAACAAGGTTTAAGACTCCACATTATTACATCACCAACTCATTCAAACTTGATTATAATCTTAAAACACTTGTTCATTCAACTATTCTAATCTGACTCTACATAGCCGGCATCGTTGGCATCCTCCTCCCGCTTGCGTTTATCAAAGTCTTCATTCAGGGATATGTTCTTGTAAGCATTGATGAATGACCCGAAAAGCTGAATCACTTTCTCCAAACACTCTAGGATCTAATGTTCCCCTACTTCCCTGAGCGCTCTCTGATCGCAGACCTTCTGAAGCTCCCTCTTGACTTTCTTAGCCTTCGTCACTCCTGGCCGGACGTATTCCTACAGCTCTAACAACTGATTAGTGCGAGTGTGATAGCAATCTTCCCACTTGTAGAGCTTATATCGGGTGAAAAACCATGTACGTTGTACTTCTTCTACTTCAGCTCTGTACACCAAATACTCTGACTCGAGATTTTCGAAATTGGCCTGACGTGTCTCAGCCAGCTCCCCTAAGCGGATAATCTCAGCATCTAAGTTTTGGATTTGAACTTCATGGGCGGCATTCCTTAACACGGATTGCACTTCGCGCTCAGCCGTCTTTCCCCTTTCTGCTATAAGAGATCCGTCAGGGTGGCGATCCTTTGATGGCGCCAGTAAGCTCTGCCTCATTTCCTTTGAGGATTCTGATTTCTTCATTTTGGTGCCGGACTAAAGAGGCTAAGTTGTTACAAAGATCCCTTTCCTCCTCCAATTCCCCTCTGAGGCTCTGATATCTGTCTCTGATTTCCCTGTTTTCCTGCTCAAGTGCAGCATATTCGGAGTTTTCCTCGATAATGGCGACCTCTCTTCTTTTCAGCTCTATAGCTTTCTCCCGGAATGCATCTCTGGAATGGCCAAGCCTTCTATTCTGACCACCACAGAATTCTGCTCTTTATTTTTCCTTCTGATGGTCTTGTTCCAAATTCTCCTTCCTTTTGACCAATTTATCTATCTGGACTTGTAGGTTCTCAGCTGTTTCTGTCATTTGTGCTTTCTCCTTTTCCCACTTGGTCTTCTTCGACTGAAACCTATATTCTAATTCCCGGAGTACGGCCCCTTCGCGTAGACGCTTGTTGTCAATTCTTAACTTGGTGAGCTCATCTTCACTGTTTGCCCCTAATCTTATCCTCGGGTTCCTGTCGGGAGGTGGGGCTAAACTCGTAACTACTTCCTTATGCCATATTACATATTCTGGAGATGGTGTTGTCTTATACGGCGAGTCGGCCACATATTCCCACTGAGAATTCTTCCACTGAAGTGCCATAGATCTTGCTATGTCAACGTCCAACTGCGACCCATGTTCAATGTCAATACTGCACAAGCCCTGCATGTCGGGAATGAACTGCCCAACTCCGAACTGCCTTAGCACCAAAGAAGTCGAGTAAGTGGTGGTTCCCCAGGGTCCAATCAATAGCATGAATGATTCCCCACCACTCTTATGTACTGGAATCTTGTTCCTCATCCATCGGGCTCTCCACACATTGTTGATGTGCCCACATTCCTTGAACCAGTCTATCCATTCCTGCACTGTCTTCTTAACTCATGCAATATTCCTGAATTCTTTGATAGGATCACTATCCCGAAACTGAATGGCCATCTTGGAAGTATCGATCAAAGGCAGGTGGGTCTTCATCTAGATGGTCAACATGGCCGCACATCCAACAAACCTTCCTTCCCCGGATCTCCTGCAGTGATTTAGAGATCGGATAGTCTCTGCCACGATTGGCGGTGAGATGTCAAAACCATACTTTGCTTGATCCTGGATATCAATCATTAGCTCATCTACATGCGACAAAGCCTTGGGGAATATGATCAATCCATAAATCAAAAGGGCTATCAACTGGGATCCTTTCTAAACCAGGTAACTCTCTTTGAAGGCCCTCACCCCAGAGCTCAAAGTTTTTAGCTCGGTCATCCATCGCTCTGCCTTATCCCTGTCATCTCATAAATGTGTTTACTGACCTGGGGATGTAACCTCCTCCAATTGATCTCGTCGTTAGGCTTCCTAGACGTGAATTCGTCTGAAGGGAACAACATTGAACGATATTCCTCTACTATAGGCACCATATCTACCTCATTGAAAACAAAACAGCGTCGAGCAGAATCCCAAAAATGTACCATGGCTCTCAACAACGAATGATCGACCTCGGTATCGATCAGAGACTTGATGAGCCCATATTTCTGCTTAAACTGTTCTTTGTATGAAAACCTTGCCCACAAACTCTTTAACTTATCCAGGGTGCTCTGACTAGTATCGAAACGGGTCATAGGCGGGAACTCAATGCCATAATCCAAAGACGTTACCACTCCCTTCCTTTGTTGCTCTGTCTCATTTCTCTGCAAATTCCCAATAGGCAATGCTGCACTCGTGCTTCCTTCCGCCGGATGAGATGTGGGTCCTACCCCATTTGGTTCACCCTTTTTCTTGGTTTTTGCCATTATGTGACCACCTAATGCAATGAATGCATAGAACGAAATAGAGAAAAGGGAAACACAAAAGAGCACAAGTTAGTAAAGGAACGTAAGCTTATAAAGTAAATAACAATGTCAAATTTGAAAAGAAATGATGCCCCTTTCTTTTAAAAAGTTTTTCCATAAAATTCGGACACAAATGTCCTTCTGGGGCGGGTGGTCTATTTACTGAGAGTAAAGGGAATCTACTCTTTCTACGGTCCGTATTTCCAAAACAAGAGGGTAAAGGTTCAGAATGTTCCTTATGTGTACCAACTTATATGCTGGGTTGGTCCGCATCCTTAAGAGGTTCCCAATTTCGACCCGGCAAAGTCTCATTGGGTGGAGGTTTTTCGCGCAACCTGCACGGGGACCTGGTTGGTCCCACGAAGGCTTGCTTATTATACCTCCCAAAATCTAATCAAGGTGGCAACATGTAAATGCAAAATGCAGTCTAAGTGAAGTGTGTGAAGGAACAATCTACCATTACCCTAAAACTAAACCTGGCATACCTAGTAACTAACCACAACAGAAAACAAAGAAAACAACAAGATATGGGTGAAAATAACAGAAATATCAAAGCATGAAAGTAGTAAAACATCAAACAAAACAAACCAAAACACAACAAAGCAACCATTTTATTTACCCTAGATCTTGTTTAGACTAGGTGAGGCCTGACTCTCTAACTAGTCCCTAGCGGAGTAGCCAAGCTGTCGAAACGTTCGGGTCCGGGGAACCCTATCGAAACGACGTTGGTAAGGAGTCGCCACTAATCTTTTTCTAAGGTGCGATTAGCCACCTAAAGGCCACCCAAGTCTAATGAGGTCCGGTACTTGGCATGGGACCCACTAAACCTAAGGTCCGGTCTTGTAACCTAAGTCTAGGTTCGGGAGTCGATTACGCTCGGGGAAGGATTAGCACCCCCGAGTCGGCCGTTTGGTGACGGTACCTCTTGTCTATCTAGATCTACTGGGTCGAAAAGAAAATTGGTTGCTTTTAATGCTTGGTCTTGATTATTATTAGAAAGGTTATAAAGGAAAAAGAAATCTCTTTGAAAACCAATATCGAGAATTCGAAGAATATGATCGAACACCGTCGATCAATTCTGTTTCGATTCTCTTTCACTATTTGTTCTCTTATTGAATCTCCCGCACCGGGGAGAGGTTTTGAAAATGCTGTGTCAAAATCTTTTTTTTTTTGTTTCTTAAAGTCTTTTACTTTGCTTTGAAAACTTCCATTTTAGTCTCCCTAAAAATGGTGTGAAAATCTTCTTTTCTTATTGTTTTGAAAAAAACCTTTTCCATCTTGTATTGATAAACTAAGTCTGGTTTTGAATTTGAAAAAAACCTCTATTTAAATCTTAAAACACTTGATTATCAATTTTAATTCATTTTGAAAACGGAGTAAGAGAACATTGACTTTTGAAAATGCTTTTTGGAGGAAAATGATCTTTTTGCCTTTTCTTAATAATGCTTAATCTTAGGAAGAAAAGTAAGACTGAATGTAGATGATGCATGTACTGGTATATTTTAGTTTATTTAATCAGTAAACAACGATATACTTGAAATTAACCCGAGACCCTTCCCACGCATTATGGGGGTATCTCGAGGATAATCCAGTCTCGGAGCGGAAACCAAGAGTTCGTACCCGAGTACATTTACTTGGGACCCGCCCATCATCGTAAAATGTCGTTGTTTACCAATTCTTATTTAACTAACTCGTATGAATGACAAGTAAAATGCATGAAAGATCGTTTTTAATTACATGCATTAATACCGGTCTACCCGAAATCAATTCCATAAACCCTTCCCATCATTATGGGGGTATTTGTGGAAAAGATTGGTCTAAAAGAGGCTTCCAGAAGTTCGTACCCGAGTACATTTATCTGGAAGACCCTTTATCTCAGCAAAAGACGAGTATTAATACATCTCAATAACAATGTGATGTATGATGCATGTATATAGTAAAATTCTACTTCTACTTATTACAAGCTATTACAGACCAAGGCCAAACCAGGCCAATTAATGAATTAACAACAATAAAGGAAACATAAAACTTATGGGCCAGACTGGGCATACTGGGGACCTTTCTACACACTAAAGAAAATGATCAGTGATATTCAGGAAGCAAAAACACAATTCACACCACATCAATGCAAAATAAAGACCTAAATTGACCAAGTTACAATCCTTATTCAAAAGCTCTTAATTCCCTTTCAAGTTAATCTCTATTTGAGAAATTAGATCTTAACTCCAAGATCAATTTCCTTAAAATTGAAATTAGCCCAAAGTGTCTTACATATCATCTTCAAGCCAATCTCAATTAAAGAAAACTTTTACTTTAAGTTGAGATCCCATTTCTGAATCGAGATTAGCTCGATTAATTAATTTCCACATTCAATTTAGGTAAATAAAAATTTTCAACCATAAACCTCATATTCCAATACAAAAGCAATCCAATCCAAGGCTCATGAAGCTAGGTAAAGATCAATTTCAAGTCAATTTAAACATAAAAATCCAAGCTTTGACTTCACACTTAAATTAACCAAAAGACACAACCTTTGTACCAAAAAACCTAAAAAGAATAAAAAAAAAGCATTTTCAAACCAAAATTGCAAACATTATCTAACAACATCAACCAATTAGGTTCTTTTAGGTTAAAGAACCTAATTTTAACAATTCATGGCCAACTAACCTAAACTCAACTTAATATTCCACCAAGACAAATTTATTCCAAAGCATTCAAGATTTTAACTCTAGAAATCAAAAGCTAGGATTTTTTATAACCTATAAGAGCCCAAGTAACTAAAAAAACTCAAATTTAGCATCTTTATAAGAGAAGGAGCCTAAACAAGTTTTCAATTTAAAGTAATCACACCCAAACAAGCCTCAAATTGCAGAAATTAATCATAACCAGTCTCAAATTGCATCAATCAAGTAATATCGAGCCCAAATTAAAGAAAAATGGCAGTTGGCAAACCCAAAATTGCACAAATCACGTAAAAATGGGCTATATTGAAAGGGATGGAAAATTACCTCCACCAAAACGGCGTCGTTTTGGTCTAAAAGGGCTTATAACCCTAGATCTCTTCTATTAGCTTCTTTTGGCGCCGCTCTCCCTTTCTTCTTCTTCTTCTTCACCGTTGTTTCAACCCTAAATCTTGCTCAACTTTCTGCAACTCACTTAAACACTCCCTCAATCATCACTTCCACCATAAACAGAGCTTAGATCTGAAGTGTACAAGCCTGACTTTTAAAACCCCGTAAGAAAAACGAACTTTTTGAGATAAAAAACTTGAAGGAACCGAGATTCCAAGGGGCAAAGTGATTCTTCAAGCCAATCCTTTGATGATTGGTCCCGATTTCTCACTACCAGGCCCCTTTCTATCTCTTGTTGTTTTTTCTTTTCAATTGCACAAAGGTTTCCCAAGAACCCTAAATCCCGCCCCCAATTTTCTTCGAAAAATCGTCCCCCTCTACTCTCAAAATGAAGAATATTATATGGGGCGTTTCAATACCCTAGGCTTGGAGATAAGAGCCAATCTTTGATGAGTTGTCAGGTGAGACCTCTCAAACCACTGAATTTTCGTTTGTTTTTTTCCAAACCAATTCTGTTTTGCTAATTTGTCTTCTTGCAGGAAATGGTGACCTGGCAGCCGACTTGGCCTCTACTCGATTAATTCTCTTCCAATTTGATTTTCAGCACATGTTTTTTGGATTGAGACAAAGAGCAGATCGAATGAGTTGAGTCAACCAGTAGCCAACAGGTGAGACTTTTAACTTTTGCATTGCATTCGTTTGACTCTGTTTTTGCGCTCTGTTTTGCTTGATTTGCCTCTTTGATTGCTCTGCTGGTATGATCCTTGTTGATGAAATAGTCCTATTTTGGTCCCCTCCGAAATTTAATTTTGACTTAAATTATGATGACTGAGTTTGCACTTTAGTAATGCATCCTGAACTGGAAAAAGGTGTGGAAGAAAAGTGAAATCCCTCTTTATTTCTAGGCTTTAATTGCTTCCGAGGCAAATGCTTCATTTTTTTATCTTTTGGGATGCCAAGTTCTGTTTGGTTCCTTGCTTCTGCATATTGAGTCTGATGTCCTGTTATGCTCATATAATGATGAATTTGTGACTTGTTGATCCTGTCATTGAAGGTTCCTAATTGCACTGTATTTGAATGCCACTTTCCTACACACACATTCAACTTCATATGCCTGTTGAAATTTGCTCGAGGGACTTGTTCTATTGATGATCTTGCTTTCTCTGTATTTGACTACAAACTGAACTTAGGTGTTATGAATGGGAAATGCTCCTACCACTAACTTGCCTTGCTCAGTTGCACAACTTATCACTTGCCCTAGCAATTCTGTTTGCTTTTCTTTTTTGTTGAATTTTAGTGCCTTATTGATGACTGCTTTTGGGCACTTGTCACTCGGTTGTTGAAATGCCATTTGAGTATTCTGCCACCAAATTCTGTCAACTTTGATATGTGAGCTAGCCATATTGCCTTTTTCTTTATTCTAATGCTTTGAGCTTGACATAATCTGCCATATGTGAATTGTGCTTGGTTTCAATGAATTGTGTTTTTCTTGCTCTGTTTCACTGTCCTGTTTACCCTGAAATACTTGAACTTGCTGCACCTACTCTTTATTTCTCTTTGGATCTCTCCTGTACTTCCTGGTGGTCATATTGTTAGCAAATCCCTACCCTGAACCTGTGATCCTTTTATTTTCATGCCTTAGGAAGTGCCTGACCTGAAGCTGTTCATGCTCATGAATAACTCTCATTTGAATATCTCTGCTAAGCCTCTTTGCTGCTTCTTGTTTGCTGCCTTGAACCCATTCTATTAATAGTGTCTTGTTGCTTATTCACTTCCTGGTTTTCTTTCCTCTGATGTTAAATACTAATCTTCCTTTCTGACTGCATTTTACTCTGTTCTTGCCTGTTCTTGTTGCTCTTTTGGCATGGTTTGGAACTTTTGAGACTTGAGTCTCCATCTCATTTCTCCGATCCTAAGCCAATGCATATACTGAAGTTTCCCCAAGCCTTACTCTTTTCTGTCTCGGCTCCTCTTTTTGAATGTTTCTTGACATGTTCTCTGCTGCATTGTGCCATGATATGTCTTGTTGCCTTTGTTTATTACTTTTTGTCATTCTCACCTTCTTAGTGCGTAGCTCATCATAATGAGGTCTTTTCAAAGACCTCGAGGCTGAGGTGCACTACATGTTGCCTACTAAGTTTTTGCTTGTTCATTTTTTTTGTGGCCATAATAGACCCTGGTGAACACTAACTAATAGTGTATCATCATAAGCCTGGGGAACACATTTTTTTTTGTCAATTTGCAGTCTTCTTTCAGTGTGCAGGTTTGATCTCGTCGATAAGGGACAAGAAACAACAAGGAAAAAGAAGGAACCCTCCCTAGAAGTGGCCTTCGAACTGGGAAAACAGGATGCAATCCAAGCGGCCAATTTGGTTTCACCTGTGGAATTTGCATTTGTAAACAAGACTGCCAAATTTTCTTTTTTCTTCTTTTGGGAAAGTTGGCTTTGTAACCAATATGACTTTGTGCTCCTTATTTTGTAATTTTAAACTTTGGAAATTATGAAATGAAGTGGAAAATCTCCTTCAAACTAAGTGCAAGTAAATAAATGATCGGTCGTCAACAATCATAAAAATAATTCCCCACAAAATCCTAACTAAAGCAGATAGGGCAAGTAGGGGTCGATCCCACAGAGAAGGGTGATAGACTTTATCCAAAGATACAATCCTAAAAATCTCTCAAAACAAAAAACAGAAAGCAGAGGTTGAAAGAAAACAATTAAACAGAAAACAATTATACTAGGAAACAAAGCAAAGTAAATTAAATCTAGATCTATAGCAAATAAGAAAGAAAAACAATAATTAAAGCATACTTCTTCTCCAATGGTAGAAAACAATCAAATTGAATATGAGTCCTTGATTTAAAAGATGAATTCAATATTAAATCCTTGATGATAACTGGTCTAGGAAAACCTAACATGTTATTTAGATAAGATTACCGGTTAAGGCTTAAATTACCCCTATTGTTAACTTAACAAATCGATTACCGGTTAAGGCTTAAAGATTCACCAAGCAACAAACCATTAAGACCAACTATTTAATTAATTCTTTCACACATGCTTAACAAGTAAAACCATACAACAATCAGATAAAATCTGATCACTGGCATGCAAACCGAATTGAGCGTCAATTAAACGTCATCAACTTGCTACCAAACAATCAGACTCGAGGGTTAACTATTCCGCCTGATTTAGCAATAGATCTCTCAAATTATCAATTTATCGGCCGCATAAACCAATAAAAATCAAGGTCATGGAATAAAACAGAGTTTAACATGCTATCTATCAAAAATAAAATACCAAATTATAAGCATAGAAATCTCACCATATCAATTGATTGAATTCACCAAAGGATTAGAAGTATAAGAATTTAGCTACTCATGGATTTAGGAAAATCCATGAGCGGCATAAGAATACTTACAGAACTAGAAGGGGGCGAAATCCTCCTCTTGAATAACCTAGGGTTGCCGCCACCCTCTCTTTGCATAGAGAGGGGCGGCAACCCAGCCCTAAAACTAGAAGAAAAACTAGAACTAGAAGAGAAAAAGAAGAAGAGAAAATTATATGTGTCAAGGTATGTGATTTGTCTTACAGGAGGTGGCTATTTATAGTGGAAATAACCCTAAGAATTCCAATCCTAACTTGGAAAGAGGTCTAAGTCGATTTTTAGTCTAACTTAGACTCCAAGTTAGATTAAAAGTCATCCTAGAGTAGAATCCAAGTTAAAATAGGATCCTGAAAAAATCCTGATTTCGTGCAGGGACTTCGACGGCATTTTTGGGCTTGAAAACGGCAGAACTGGGTCTTGGACTTCAAAGGAAAGTTGTAGATCTCGGAGTTAGCTTTCCAACAAGTACTCATGGGCTTCAAACGGAGGTCTGAGCAGAAAGTTATGATTTTTCTACCAAAACTGCGCTAAATCCTAATACTGTTAGGACTAGAATCGGGAATATACGGGATTTGGATATTTCCTTGGATATAGGAGTTATTAATTGGGATTTTTATTCCAATTAATACCTTATATGGGCTGAGTATCTTCCCATATAAAATATCCAAAAATACCAAAGCTTGAAGGCTTATCCATGGCTTGTCTTCAATTAAGGCTCCAATCTTCAATTGTTTCCTCTTGAAATAATTCTTCAAAGTCTTCAAATCTTCAAATAAGTCTTCAATGAGTCTTCAAACACGAACTTCGAATCTCCAAATCTATTCTCAAAATTGCTTTGCTCAAATCTGTGTAAAAAGTCATCAAAATAGCTCCAAAAGTAGTGAAAAATAACAATTTCTCAATTTCACATCACTTAAGGACTCAAAACACAAATATTAATAAAATAGCATATAATTAAGCATAAATGGGTCCATAAACATAGTAAAATAGCCATAAAAATAGGGATGTTTTTGGCTCAATCATATTCCCCCACACTAAATCTTTGCTAGTCCCTAGCAAACTAGTGTAGAAAACTATGAACTTACTAGACTCGAGCACAAATTTGACCCTATAATCCTAAACTAATGCAAATCAAAATTCCATTTTAATTTAAACCTTTCAAAAACTTTGAATGCTTACACATATTAAGGATCAATATAATTATGAAATCAAAATAACAAAGAATCATAAGAGCACTCAATTCAAAAGATCAATAAATAACAAGCATCTTTATTCTTAAGTAACCATAATTAAAGTAGTTCTAATCACTTACCATTTATCACATCCTATAACTACTTCTTTCCATAAGCTTATGTCTTCACTTTTATCTCCATTACTCAAAGGAACGCATATCATGGATACAAATCAAGGATTTTCGTGTGGGTTATAATGGATTTTTAAAGGGTAATTGATTTTTAATAAATTGAGGTTACTAACCTCGAAGTGTTCATGATTTGGGGTTACTAACTCCCATTTTTGAGACTACTAGCATTCTAGAAGGACTCATTCTTTTTATTTTTTTATTTAAACAAAGGATTTACTTTCTTTAAATTATTTAAAATTTAGGAATAATGGCAACCAATTATAGAAACCCACAGTTAGTTCTAGACTAGTCAATGTTGTCGTTTGACAGGCGTTGTGGGGTTGCTGATCCATCCCCACGCGTACCCGACTCCCGAACCTTTAAGACTCTAGTTAGAAGACCATTCATTAGGTTTAGTGTTGCCTTTGCCAAGTTTAGGTTAATATTAAACTTAATAATCTAATAGGTGGCTAATCACATCTAGGTTAAAAAAGATTAGTGGCGACTCCTCAAATTTTAGTCGTTTCGATAGAGTTCCCCAGGCTCGAACGTTTCGACAGGGGGTGCTGATCCTTCCCCACACGTACTAGGCTCCTGAACCCTAAGACTCTGGTTAGAAGACCTTTTATTAGGTTTAGTGTTAACTTTGCCAAGCTTAGGTGAATATTAAACTTAATAATCTGATAGGTGGCTAATCACACCTAGGTTAAAAAACGATTAGTGGCAACTCCTCAAATTTTAGTCGTTTCGACAGGGTTCGGACCCCGGAGTCGAACGTTTCGACACATAACAGTTAAGTATCGTCACCATATTCCTAGATTAGATGATATGTTAGATGAATTGCATGGTGTTTGTTTATTTTCTAAGATTGATCTTAAGAGTGGGTACCATCAAATTCGCATGAAAGAGGGTGATGAATGGAAAACTGTCTTTAAAACTAAGTTTGGATTGTATGAATGGTTAGTTATGCCTTTTGGATTGACTAATGCACCTAGTACTTTTATGAGGCTAATGAACAATGTTTTGAGAGCTTTTATTGGAAAGTTTGTTGTTGTTTACTTTGATGATATACTTGTGTATAGCAAAACCTTAGAGGATCATGTTGAGCATTTGAGATGTGTTTTAGATGTACTTAGGGTTGAGAAGTTGTATGCTAACCTTAAGAAGTGCACTTTTTGCACAAATAGGCTTGTTTTCCTTGGTTTTGTGGTTCGTGCGCAGGGTATAGAAGTTGATGAAGAGAAGATCAAAGCCATCAAAGATTGGCCAACTCCAACCAATGTTGGTCAAGTGAGATCATTCCATGGCTTGGCTGGATTTTATAGGAGGTTTGTTAAGGACTTTAGCACCTTGGCCGCACCTATAACAAGTGTGATGAAAAAGGATGCACCATTCAAATGGGGAAAAGAACAACAAGAAGCATTTGAGACCTTGAAGACTAAGCTTACTAATGCTCCTTTGCTTGTTTTGCCTAACTTTAACAATACTTTTGAGATTGAATGTGATGCATCAGGTATAAGAATTGGAGCTGTTTTGATGCAAGGAGGGAAGCCCGTGGTATATTTTAGTGAGAAATTGAATAGGGCTGCATTGAACTATCCAACCTATGATAAGGAGTTGTATGCTCTTGTGAGAGCATTACAAACGTGGCAACACTATTTTTTGCCTAAAGAGTTCGTATTCACACTGATCATGAGAGCTTGAAATACTTGAAAGGCTAACAAAAGTTGAACAAACGACATGCTAAGTGGATGGAATTCATTGAGAGTTTTCCTTATGTTGTGCGATAAGAAAGGTAAGGAGAATGTTGTGGCTGATGCATTGTCAAGGAGGTATGTGTTACTTTCCACACTTGAATCTAAATTTCTAGGATTTGAGTTTATTAAAGACTTGTATGCTTTGGAAGCTTACTTTGGTGATATCTAAAAAACATGTGCTAAATCTGGTTTTGGAAAGTATTATATGCATAATGGATGTTTGTTTAAAGAATCTAGATTATGTATTCCTTCTTGGTCTTTGCATGATGTGCTTATGAGGGAATCGCATGAAAGGGGTTCAATGGGTCATTTTGGTGTTGATAGAACATATGAGATCATGCATGAACACTTCTTTTGGCCTAAGATGCGATATGATGTAGGGAAGCATGTTTCTAGTTGTATTGTTTCTTTGCAAGCTAAATCTACATCTAAACCTCATGGATTGTATACTCTTTTGCCTATTCCTCATGAACCATGGACACACATTAGCATGGATTTTGTGTTAGGTTTGCCTCGTTCTAGGAGAGGTAAAGATTCTGTTTTTGTTGTGGTTGATAGGTTTTCTAAGATGGCACACTTTATTGCATGTTTTAAGACTGATGATGCCACTAATGTAGCTAACTTGTTCTTTAGGGAGATTGTTAGATTGCATGGAATGCCTATAACCATTGTTTCTAATAGAGATGCTAAGTTCTTAAGTCACTTTTGGAGAACTTTATGGGCTAAGTTAGGTACTAAGTTGATGTTTTCAACAACTTGTCATCCTCAAACTGATGGACAAACTAAAGTTGTTAATTGGACTTTATCTACCTTGCTTGGAGCTTTGATTAAAAATAACTTAAGAACTTGGGAGGAATGTTTTCCACATGTTGAATTTGCATATAATAGAAGCATACATAGTATTACTGGTTATTCATCTTTTGAAATTGTGTATGGTTTTAATCCTTTAACTCCTTTGGATTTGATGAGTTTACCTTTGAGTGTGCAAGTTGACATGGATGGAGAAAGGAAGGCCGAATATGTTAGAGAACTTCATGAGAAGGTTAGAGCAAACATTGAAAAGAAGAGTCAACACTACATGAAGTTCGCTAACAAGGGGCTCAAAGAAGTTATCTTTGAGCTTGGAGATTGGGTTTAGGAAGGAGAGATTTCTTAAGAAGAGGAAGTCTAAACTTTTACCCCGTGGAGATGGTCCATTCCAAGTGTTAGAGAGGATCAACAAGAATGCCTACAAGCTAGATCTTCCTAGTGAGTATGGTAATGTGAGTGCTACTTTTAATGTTGCTGATTTGTCTTTGTTTGATAATGATGCAGATTTGACGACAAATCCTTTTCAACGGGGAGGGGATGATGCGCCAAGAGCTTATCATGGACTTGAAGATGACTATGGAGATCATGGAAAGGATAAGCATGGAGTGCAAGGAAGCATGGAGAAACATGAAGATGATGGAGATATCGTTGAGCATGTTCCAAACACCAAGAAGATGCCATTTGATCCATTAAAGATGCCTATTGGTCGGATGACAAGAGCAAGAGCTAAGAGGTTCAAGGATGCACTCATGGGCCTTGTTTGAAGTCATCTAGATGATATGAAAGTCATTGATGCGCAATTAAAGAGCTTTGGTGATGATTTGAGCAAGCATTCATCCATTGACTCCAAGATCATCACCTTACTTGCAATCGATATGAATTAGAGCTTGAATGTGTTATTTCGGCCATTGTGGGCTTTATTCTATCTTAGATTAGCTTATTGTTATGTTTAGATGACATTAGGATTGGGCCTTGTTTGACTAAGTCCAATCCTTGTTTAATTATGCCTTGTTATTTATTTTTCCTAGTTGGACTTGGATTAGTTTTCCTTCTCTTTATTTTTGGGCTAGTAAGGCTTGATAGCCGCCCATATTGCTTTAGGATTAGGGTTAGGACGTCCCTTATGCCTATATAAGGGATCCATACCCCTCTTGTAATCAAGTTAAGTTTTTCAATCAAAGAGAGTTCTTTTGAGAATTTAGCTTCATTGTTCTAGTTTGAGCATACTTAGGATTTCTTCAATCTTGTAGAGTTCTAGCAAACAATTAGATAGTGATTACCTAGTTGTGTTTCTTGTGATCTTAGGTTGTCAATTGCAGGTCTAATTGATCATCTAGGGCTGACGAAAGATGATTGGATCTTTGGGAAGACTATCAAATTTATCAAGTCTAAAAGTTGGAGTTTCAAGTAGATCTTTGGAGGAATTCAAGGGTAGATTTGAATCTATCAAAACTAGATTCGTATCTCAAGTTTTTTTCAAGGTTTTCAATTTAGGCAAAGTTCCCGTCCGCTTTTAATTTTCAAACTGGGAAAGATCCCGTCAACTTTTTAAAAAGTTTTCGATTTAGTGAAAGATCCCATCAAGTTTTTCAAATGTTTTCAATTTAGGGAAAGTTCCCTTCAAAAAGTTTTTTTTTTTCAAATTGAGTCGTTTTAAGAATAAAGTTTTAAAGAAAATACTCCCATGAGGAACCAAAAAAGAGAACAAATAATAAACGGGAAAGAAAGAATGATTGAGGGGTTCAATGATCGCTCCCAACTCCCAACGTTTCTATTTCAAAAATCCAAAATCCATTTTTGCTTGTTTATTTGCTTAATTTCAAAGATTAATAAAATTTCTTAATGGCATGAAAATATTTATGGATTGAGACAACCAATAATAGAAACCCACAGTTAATTCTAGACTAGCCAGTGTCGTCGTTTTTACGGGTGTTGTGGGGGTGCTAATCCTACCCCACGCGTACCCGACTCCAGAACCTTAGACTCTCGTTAGAAGACCGTTTATTTGGTTTAGTGTTACCTTTATCAAGCATCGGGTAAATATTAAACTGAATAATCTGATAGGTGCCAATCACACCTAGGTTAAAACAGATTAGTGGCGACTTCCATAGGTTTCAGTATTTTTCCTAAGTCGTTAGCGGTAGGGTTCCAACCCTGGACCCGCATGTTGCGATAGTTTGGCGACTCCACTGGGGACTCGTTAGAGAGTCGAACTGAATATTGGTTAAGAAATAATTAGGGTTTCATAATTGGTTGTTTGTTTATTGTCTTTTTATGCATATTTACATGCTTTGTATATCTTGTATATATCATGTATATTGTGTTTAACCTCTTATCTGCTCTGTTTCTCTTGGGGGAAGTTTAGTAATTTTGGTTGGGTATGGTTAGTAAAGGTTTGTATGTTCCTTGACACACTCACGAATAAACTTGCATTTGCATTACATGAGCTTACACCGGAGCTCTAACCCTTTTAGGAGGAGGCAAAGTAGCTAGCCCTCGTGTGATGATAGTCACCGTGGGGGCCTTACTAGCCTAGAGTGGGTGACCAATAAGGACAGTTTGGGAATCTTTATACTTTAACAACGATAGAAGAAGGGATGGAAGATTATAGACGCTTCGATTTATAGAGGTTCATCCTTTCACACCTACGTCCTCTACCCTGTATACCACACACCAAGGATTTTAAAATCCACTATCAGTGAAGTTAATCTGGTCTGCACAACACCTTTTTACAATCCCAAAGCTTCAAACTCAAAGCTTTGACACCGAGTGCAAACTCACACTCAATACAATCCCAAGTGCAAGCCCACACTTAAGAAAATAAAGAAAAACAGAGTATCAAAGTGCTTTATGCCTTCTTTGGACGCCGTTGGAGAGTCACCGGAGCTCCGGCATGGTGGTTGAGGGCGGCGGTGATTTCAGGCAAGGGCATAAGTGGCGGCTGGGGTTTTTGGTTTAAGAAGTCAGAAAGAAAATTGGTATTTATACCAATTTACAAACCAACTCAACCCAACCATATCCAACCTGCCAGACCCAACCATATCCAACTCACCAGGCCAAATTCCTGTTGGGTATCAATTCTGATCTCATTTGGGCCTCTCTCAATTTATTACATTTTGGGCTTGCATGTTTGTTAGATGGGTGAGATTTAATTTTTACATTTGGGCTTTAGTTGTCTTTTATACACTTGGCTTTTATGAGGCTCAGTCTAGTTTACATTAATTTAATTTAAGGATTTGTCTCATTATTAGTTTAAATAATTTAATTAGTTTTTAATAAATTGGTGCAAATGAAATTCTAGAATTAGTTTAATTTCATAGTTTAGTTTAATTATCAATAGATTAAGTTTAAATAAAAAGACAAAAGGTTAAATTAGCTTGTCATTTGCATTCAAATTCATATTTCCATAATTTGTTGTTAATGCCATGTCATTCGAGACTAAAAAACTTGATCCGTTAATAAAATGATTAATTGGGACTTAGAGAAGTTTTGTCGGTCTTAATTCATCTTTCCAAGGTTTGGAATATCCGGATGGGGGTTTTAGTCAGTATGAGTGGCTGGTGCCCGGATGGTATTCCTCGCATAATTATTCGGTAAAAATTGTATTTAACTGGAAAACATGCGTCACGTGCATTCATGCATCTAGGGTTTAGATTTAATAATTCTCAATTAATTGTTAAGAAAAAATCCAAAAAAAGGGAAATTGATAGAATAAAACTATTTTCTTTAAAAAATTTTTAAAAAGAGTTTAAACTTGATAACTGTTCTTTTTTAGTTTTCAAAGATAAAAATTAAAAAAAGAACTGAGTATTTCAAAATAAAAAAAGGTCCTTTTCAAAATCCAAAATTCAAAATTCAAAAATCAAAAGAAGAATTCCCTTTAAAGTTTTCAAAGCGGGGAAGTTCCCATCAAATTTTTCAAAGTCTTCAATTTAGGGGAAGTCGTCGTCAGTTTTAGTTAGTTTTCAATTTAGGGAAAGATCCCATCAAGTTTTTCAAAGTTTTCAATTTAGCGAAAGATCCCATCAAGTTTTTTTTCAAAGTTTTCAATTTAGGGAAAGTTCCCGTCCGCCTTAGTTTTCAAAATGGGAAAGATCTCGTCAAGTTTTTTTTTAAAGTTTTCAATTTAGGGAAAGATCCCATCATGTTTTTCAAAAGTTTTCAATTTAGGGAAAGTTCCCGTCAGCTTTGGTTTTAGTTTTCAATTTAGGGAAAGTTCCCATCAAAAAGTTTTTTTTTTCAAATTGAGTCGTATTAAGAATAAAGTTTTAAGAGAATCCTCTCATGAGGAATCCAAAAAGAGAACAAATAATAAACGGGAAAGAAAGACTGATTGAGGGGTTCAATCATCGCTTTCAACTCCCAACATTTCCATTTCAAAATTCCAAAATCCATTTTTGCTTGTATATTTGCTTAATTTCAAAGATTAATAAAATTTCTTAATGGCATGAAAATATTTAGGGATAGAGACAACCAATAATGGAAACTCACAGTTAATTCTAAACTAGTAAGTGTCGTGTTTTTGGGGTGCTGATCCTTCCCCACGCGTACCCGACTCCCGAACCTTAAACTCTCGTTAAAAGACCGTTTATTAGGTTTAGTGTTACCTTTGTCGAGCATCGGGTAAATATTAAACCTAATAATCTGATAGGTGACTAATCACACCTAGGTTAAAAAAGATTAGTGGCGTCTCCCATAGGTTTCAGTAGTTTTCCTAAGTCGTTAGCGGCAGGGTTCGGACCCCGGGCCCGCACGTTGCGACAGTTTGGCGACTCCGCAGGGGACTTGTTAGAGAGTCGAACTGAATACTAGTTTAGCAATAATTAGGGTTTCATAATTGGTTGTTTGTTTATTGTCTTTTTATGCATATTTACATGCTTTGTATATCTTGTATATATCATGTATATTGTGTTTAACCTCTTATCTGCTCTGTTTCTCTTGGGGGTTGTTTAGTAATTTTTGTTGGGTATGGTTGGTAAAGGTTTGTATGTTCCTTCACACACTCACGAATAAACTTGCATTTGCATTACATGAGCTTACACCGGATCTCTAACCCTTTTAGGAGGAGGCAAAGTAGCTAGCCCTCGTGTGATGATAGTCACCGTTGGAGCCTTACTAGCCTAGAGTAGGTGACATTAAGGATAGTTTAGGAACCTTTAGACCCAGTGCAAAGCCTCACTCAGCATGTAGATGCCTTGAGGGATATCCAGCCTAGGTAGAGCCAATCCCGTGAGGATGAACCAAGGTACAGAAAAGGAACATTTCTTACCTTCACTATCTCGGCTTTACAAAATTGGATCGTAGAGTCAGCAATTGCATTGCTCACAATAGGCGGACCAACCTACCCCAAAGGACTCACAGTCTGAAAGTTTTTCAAGGAAAATTGTTGGTCCACTTAGATGTGCTAGAGGGGGGTGAATAGCACTTAATCAAAATTTTTGAGTTCTCTGAAAAATGTGTTAAAGACACTAGTTTAGAGTATGCAGTTAAAGTCACTAATGCAAAGCAAAAAGATAAACAACAAATGAAAGCAAGTGAAAGTATAAAGGAAATTGATAAGACGTTAACAACTGAATAGTGCAAAAGTAAAGTGAGTAAGAGATGATAAAACTGGAACGATAAAAAAAGGGATAGAAGATTGTGGACGCTTCGATTTATAGAAGTTCAGCCTTTCACACCTACGTCCTCTACCTTGGATACCACACACCAAGGATTTTAAAATCCACTATTAGTGAAGTTAATCGGGTCTTCACAACACCTTTTTACAATCCCAAAAAGCTTCAAACCCAAAGCTTTGACACCGAGTGCAAACCCACACTCAATACAATCCCATGTGCAAACCCACACTTGAACAAATACAGAAAAACAAAGTATCAAAGTGTAGAAATGATCCTAACAGATCGAAATACACACAATCAGGCCTAAAACAATCTAAAGGTATGAAATTTAAGTGCTAATACAAATATCCAAGCTAAAAGAATAAACTGTAAAGAGAGCAATCATGTTAGATTTGTGTATTTATATCTCTCTCTAGCGAACTAGCCGTTTTAGTTTGAAATTCAAACTATTTTCCCCTTTTCTTGTCTTTTAGTCGTGCCAGCTATTGACAGCTTCAGCGCGTCCGTACGACGTTGATCGCTTCAGCGTGTCCATATTGTTTGTCTTTTTGCTGTCATTAATCCCACTAATATCTTCCAGTCTTCTTCTAACTTCGAAATTCTGTCTTGACTTGGATAATCTTCATGCATGCTGACTTGGATATACTTCTTCAAACTTGAGCTTTGCATTCTAAAATCGCTGCCTTTGGCTTCAAATAAACTTCCTTAGAGACTTTGAGCTTTCAATGTGTCTAAGGCTTTGTGGCATCTGTCTACATTAGTGTCACTAATGAAGCTTTCTTTTTAGGAGTCTACAATACTCAACCTTTCTACTGTTAAAGATTTCACTGCACACTAAGTAGATATATTAGCTAATATATTTGAGTTTATTTTTTTATTATAAAAAACAACAAGGTTCAACAAAAATGTTTTGATCAATGATAGAAAGGGCACAATTTCTCTTTAATTTTCAGTTGTTTGTTCATACTTATGTCCAGTTACTAACCGCACTTTGATTCTTTGTTGTTCTCTCTTTGCAGACGCATCCGTATAACTCTTTTGTTTTGCAGGTTGCATTGTACATCTGCAAACATTTCATATCTTCATAAGCATGTTCATGCATTTGTTCATCAACATAGTTTGCCATGTCATGCATCCTTTTCATGCATACAAGATTTGCATTTGGCATTTCCCTGTACATTTTCAAGAGTTCTCAAATTGTCAAGCCATCCATTTGTATATATGTTCATGCATACATTATGCATTAGTCAATCACTTGTATATATGATATATCCATCATGCATCGTCATCAATACTGATAATTAGATGCACTCCATACATAGATAGTTCATGTAGATCACTTGTAAATATTACTTGTTCTCTACTTGCTTTGTTGGAAATCTAACATTGTCAGGAAAGCATGGGAAGTTCGTTGGAAGCCTAAGTATACTGCTCGAAGTCAGAGATTGACAAACAAATACGAGAAAATGGGTGAGTTAAGGAAGCAAATTGCCATGCCAACGGAGAAGGTTGAAGATGCAAAATGGGGACAAGGAGCTTTGTGGAGAGTCAGGTCAAACCAGTGAAGTCGTTCTCGGCTCAGAAAAGTAGTCATTCAATAGAGAACTCTGGAATCGCGTGGAGAAAACTTGACAATCCCAAAGTAGTGACAAAGGGATATGGAAGCCTGCCATAAGAAAGGAATTTTTGAGACTGCTGAACTCTTTTCTCACGTGCATAGCATCTGCATAGCTTTTTGTCATTTGTTTCTTCTCGTGCTTATAATTGTTAAAATTGTTGCACTTTTGACTATGTTTGCTGAATTGGGTGATCACCACTAAGAAATAGTTCCCAAAGCGCTCTATAATTTTCACTTGGGCAATGAGCAAAGGAATGTCCGATTAATAAAAAATCTGAATGAGCAAAACAAAATTCTTTTGAACAAACAATTGTGTTTTGAACAAAAAAAAAGATAAGATAAGATCAAAATTGGAACATTTTCTTAAAAGGTGATAACAAGACTATTCGATTTATGCCAACACTACTCAAAACCCCAAATTTCATTGACCTTAAAAGTGCCCATTCTTTTTCTTGGAAACCAATTTGGCTTTGAAACATATTGAGATCTTTCCATTCCTTGGGGCAAATTACTTTCAAAAGGCCAATTTCAACTCACTTTCAAGGGACTTGGAAGACAAATTGGTTCAGAAATCAAATAAGCCCACCAAAATTGTACCTTTCAAGTCACTTCACTTGTCAAAGCACCTCTGCCATTCTTGTGATTAGTAGCAGGTGCAATATTCAGTAGGCTCATGTTCATCAATAAAGAGGTCATTCAATGGAATGGAGGTAGAAGACGTCAATTACTAAATTCCCATCAGAAAAGAATAAAAAGAAGAAAGTTTTTAAAAAGAAAAAAGAGAAATTGAATTGCAACATTATGTACTTGCACAGATTTTCAAATTGTCAAAACAAGAGGCTTTTCAACAATTCTTTTCAAGAAAAAGTTTTCAGAAATGAGTTTTCAAAAAAGTTTTGAGTTTTTAAGAGTCGCCTTTCATCAAAATATCCAAATTTGAAATGATAAATGGCCTTCTTTCTTATCCCTTCACTTGCATAAAATTATGCACTGTTGTCCCCTTTGAGCCTTATAGATTTTCTTTCTAATCAACCCTGATCAAGAATCACCATCCACATTGGAAGTAAAGAAGAAACAAAGTTTGTTGCAAATTGGGAAAAGGATACCCAAGCGCATTAATAGGATAGTGCGAATAAAGGGAAAGTAATAAGAAGAATAAGGGTTTGTCATAAATTAAGGAAAAGGTGCCAGTAAAGATGATGTGAATGAAAAGAGAAGAAGAAAGGGTTTTTGAATTCACCCAAAGAAAAAATCCAAAATCCATTTTTGCTTGTTTATTTGCTTAATTTCAAAGATTAATAAAATTTCTTAATGGCATGAAAATATTTATGGATAAAGACAACAAATAATAGAAACCCACAGTTAATTCTAGACACTTTCAGTGACGTCTTTTTGATGGGCGTCGTGGGGGTGCTAATCCTTCCCCACGCGTACCCGACACCCAAACCTTAGACTCTCGTTAGAAGACCGTTTATTGGGTTTAGTGTTACCTTTGTCAAGCATCGGGTAAATATTAAACTTAATAATCTGATAGGTGGCTAATCACACCTAGATTAAAAAAGATTAGTGGCGACTCTCATAGGTTTCAGTAGTTTTCCTAAGTCGTCAGCGGTAGGGTTCGGACCCTGGACCCGCACGTTGCGACAAGAGTCCAACACAAAAGAATTCAATTCAGCAAAAACAAGCAGGAATTCAGTCAAGCTAAGACGGAAGCACCAAAGACAATCAAATAGAGCTAGTTCAAGAGATTCAAAAGAATAAACAGTCACCATTTCAAAGCAAAACAGAGAAGCAAGCATTGCAGCGGCATAGAGTTCAGCCATATAGCATCTCTCGTTCATATTACTCTACACTACTTTAATTTAGGCATTCCCATATTCAAAGTACAATTAAATTTAGCATTTTATCACTTTAGCATGCATTAGGCCGTAGCATTTCAATTAATCAAAATGACAAAAAAAAAGAGCATGTTCATACGCTTAAAGCAATAACAACACTCCATCATTTTCATATAGGCATTTTCGGCATAAACTAACAAAAAGGAATGTTGAAGCACTTTGTATAGCCATCAAAACAAGGCACCTGCAACTCAATTGAAGCCAACAGACGACACACAATCTCAAGTAACGAGCATACGGTTCATACCATCACAGAGCACCAATACAGCAGTAAAGTGAGCATAAAAGGCAACAAATGAATAGCGAAATAGTAATCTCAAAGCAATGCAGCAGGATAAGGTGATGAATGAGCAGCATAGGCAAAATAGAACAATGCAATTAAGCCAGAAGACAGAAACAAACAAAATCATAAAGCAAAATCAGAAGCAATCACACAGTTGGGTATTCATTCTCAGCCATCAAAGGGGCAACAATCAAAGGGGAAGCTAGAGGCATTCACTAACATTCAGCAGGGTATTGTATGTCACCGATCCAGCTTACAATAGCAGAAAATCTTAAGTTCACAGCAATTACAGTAGTAAAACCGGAAAGGAGTGAAGTTTTACCTTCTAAGAGCCTGCCACGTTGTCAAATGGTCCAAGTCAGCAAGAGCAGCTGCGCGCAAAGAGAAATTCATGAGAGAGAATCAAGTTGAAGAAAAAATCAGAATAGAAAAAAAAGGAAAGGGATAAGCCTTTAACTAATAGCTAGGGCAAGTAGGTGTCGAATCCCACAGAGAAGGTGGAAACAAATTTTAAGGACAAATTATACTAAGAAAATCTTACATAGTGGATTTTAAGTTTTCAATTTAAAATAACTAAATTAAACTTGAAAACAATTAAATAAAATTAAACTAAAGATTAGAAAATAAGTTGAGAAAAACAATTAATTAAAAACATACTTCTTTTCCTCTAGGTAAATATTTTGATCAAATAAACCATGGATCACAGACACAAAGCATGAATTTGATTTAAATTGCAATTAATTAAGCATCATAAGTTATTCTAAATCAATATATATCCTAAGTCATATGCATCAATTTTCATTTAGAACAAAATAATCTCCTTAATATCTTAAACAACTCCACTTGAATAATTGGTCTAGGAACAAACTTAATGCTAATTCCAGCATGCTAATAAAATTAATCTGTATCTCGATAAAATTAATATCTATTGTTTTCAATCCAGGTTTCACCCCATCATAGAGCAAGCATTAAGATCATATTTTTCCACATGCATAATAAATTATAACCAATTTCATCTACATCTATTTCCACCCTGGGCCTATAGATTTCAATAAGGTTTGATAATCCCATTGAACCTAGGATTCCTAGCATTCAACTGTCACTTGTGACCAATTTTTAGCTTGACTCAAGACTCATTTGAATCTGACAATAGTATTCATAATTATCAAGATAAGTTGTACACCAAATCTATCAAAATATGAACACATAAGATGAAGTACATGGATAAGAAACATCTTCAAATAGAAAAATCAAATTATTAAGAACAAAAGTCTCACCATGAATTTATTGATAAAAAATACCTAGGAAAAAGTGGTATAAAGGTTTAGTTTCTCATGGATTGGAGAGATTGGAAACTTACAAAACAAAGAGGAAAAGAGGAGGTGGTGGCTGCCTCCTCTCCACACCACAAAACCTATGAAAACAAGAAGAGAAAAGTTGTAGAAAAGTGTGTTAGGGGGCTGCCTAAGGTTTAATTTTGAGTTCTAGATGACTAAAACTAACCCTAGGGACGTGCTAGGCTCTTCCTTATGTCTTCAAGCTGATCCAACTAGGATATATGGGATCAATTTGATCAAAAACGCAATCTGGCCCAAAACATTTTCTGTCTGTAATATTTAGGGGCAATTGCGTCCATGATAATGTTAGATCTTAGCTTAGACCTAAACAAGAAAGTTGTAGCTCTCGGAGTTAGCTTTCCAACGCATCTTGAATCACCTTATTTGGAGTTCTAGATCAAACATTATGGCTGTTTTCCCAAACTGTCGCCAAATCTGGAAAATATTGAAGAGGCTTCAAGAGGAAGACATCATGAGAGTCGACGGTAGGCGGCTGAGCGCGCGCGGGAGTGTCCCTGACTCTACCTGGGCGCCCACATGGTTTGTCTAAAGACCCATGTGGTTTGCCGGATCACCCAGGTAGCTAGTGTCATGGTTCGGCACATTGACATGCCTTTTCGCCTTGAACTCATCTTTGTTCCTTTGCCTTGAAAACTCATAGCAATCAATTCTATGACCTTCATAAGCATAAAATTGGCTCCATAAGCTCTTCAATCATGAACATGATAGCTCCAATCTTCATCCAAAACGTCCATGGAAAATATTTATGCCATAAATCATCCAAAAAGGTTCCAAAAAAGTATAAAATCATCAATTTTGTACTTTATTTCCTGTCAATACCTGTGAACACAAATATAACCAATAGAAGGGATAATCAAATATAAAATACCCAAAAAACATAGAAAAATGACCATAAAAAGATTTATAATTTTGATCTGATCACAAACTCAACTTCAATATGAATTTTCTGCTGCAGCATTGGTTGATATCTTTGATGTCTTCATCGATTTTGTTGGAAAAAGAGTCCTAATTAGGTGAAGATATTGGACCTGGCATGATGAGTTTTGGGATATACATCGACTACAAGGAACTCCAATGTTAAAGCTCTGGAGAATTTATTTGCTTTGTCTCCAGCATTAGCTAATTAGCATTGTCAGATTGTCTAATTTTTTCGTTATAGTAATTTTTCGTACTAATGTGTAATGTAGTGGCGGTGATGGGGACGAGGTTTACACATCTTGGAAAATGATGGCTTTAAGAAATTGCTTTTTTCTTTGAACTTTCTTTTAGATACTTTCTTTGATTTCTTTCATTTTTTCTAGTTATAGAAATTAGACTATAAATTATTCTTTTGTTTATTCTACCCTTTTTAATTACTTAAATACAAGTTGATCAGTTCGCGCTGGTGCGTCGGATATTTTTTGTCATTTATTATTGTTTCAAAAATTTGAAATTTTATTAGTATTTTGTGTATTTGTGAAGTAGTTTTCCATTTAAATGGATCTCAATTTTCTATATATATAACTTATTAATAATGGTGGTTGAATTTTATAACTGTAAAATTCATTTTTTGTTGATAAAATCGTAGCTTGTAATCCATTTCTTATTCATGAACATTAACCTTTGCTACTTAAAATATCTTCTTTTTCATAAATCTAATTAAATTCTTTTTATCACTATAGTTCGAGAAAAATGAGAGACGTTTTTATTTTTTAAAAGAAAATCATTAAATTAAAACAAAACCAATTAGTCTGAAGACTTTAATGGGTTTTACACATAAAATTACAGAAATAGCGAAATTAGGAAGAACAAAAGGAGGACACAAAGCGGGCAAATGAGTCTTCAAAGTGGCAAAAGACCCAAATGAATTGTGAGAAACTAATTGAGGGCCTTCTTAATAAATAAATAATACATGATTTGATGGTCAATAAATGCTTTCACATTCAATTGGTTAAAAACTCTTGCAATTACATAAAAGGGCTGGAGGAAAAGGAAATGGTGAGAAACTAACTGAGGGGCTTCTTAGTAATTAACCAAATGAGAAAAGACATAAAAGGACAAAAAATGTTCAAATCGAGCTTCCTTATCGATTCTCAAAAGGAGCTTTTAGTAATATCCCTGGGTGTTTCAAATAATATTTAGTATATATGTCTAAGTTTGATGTTTATTTTTTAAAAAAATGTTCGTTCATATGCTTAATCAAATAGGCTGGAATACAAAAAAATCTTTCCCACAACATAACGCGGTTTAAAATGGCTAAAAGTTCAAATAGGGGTCTGACCTTTAAGGAAAAGGTCATTTAAGGGCCTAACATTTTAAAAAGGTCAAATCAGTGCCTAAACTTTTCGATTTGGGTCAAATATGTCCAAACTGTTAAATGGGATGGAGCGTGTTTCACACTAATATTAGGAAGCGCGTCATTTTTTTAGATGATGACACGTGGGCCTTTAAATTTTCTCAGCCATTAGATTAATAAGTTCATTTAGGGTGAAAATTATAAAAAAAAAATTCCAATTTTCTTCTTATCCTCTTTTTCTGTTGTTGAGTTCTTCTTCCTCCAAGCTTCATTTTTCCTTAATTCCTTGCTAATCTCTGACTTTTCATCTCTCAATCCCTCTAACAACCCAACACATCTATTTATTTTCCCTGTCATCTATTTCTTGGGCGAACAAGCTGAATACCGCTTCCGCGGCGAAGAGGCGAATCCGAATCGCAAAAGTGGGTCGACAAAGATCACTTGAATGAGATTGCCCCTAGAGTAGCTTAAGAAAAGCAAACCTATTCTTCTTCAATAGCTCCTTCCCAGAATGAAGATTTTTGTACCGAGTCTTCCTCGAAGAATAAAATGTTTGGTTTTAATCCAGTTTAAGTTGTGAAAAACGAATATTAGGGGTAGATAAACTTTTGTAATGTGGGTGTTCCTGTAAATGAAAGAACAACAGCGAATACCCATTTATTACCCATTTGTTTGTAACTTTTCATGTTACTATTGTAGCTAAGCTATAGCTAAACATACATATTGACTTTGGGTTTTTGCTGGAGAAGAAGATGAGTCAAGTTGAGTTGGCTAAGTTGCTAACTGTTTTTCCCAATTAAAGAAGAAGAAGAAAGTCAGGATATTGCAAAGTTTCCAAAAGCCGATTCTTTCTTGATCCAATTTGGAGAGGCTTTGCATGGTGTTGTTTGGGTGGAAGAGGTTAACTAGTGACTAATTTGAAGACTAGATTGGTCTTTACATTCAGGTAGTTTTAGATTTACCTACTTCTAGACATGATTTGGACAAAGGAAAATTACTAGTTTTGTGTTTAAGGGGCTCAAGGAAAATTACTAGTTTTTTCTGGGTTTAATGTGTTTTTTTTTCTGTGTTTGATGTGTTCTTGGTTGTCCATATTTTTCAGGATTTAAGATGCTTTTGATTTGTTTGCAAGCGTTAAAAAAAGTCAAAGCATGTTATTTTCCCATTTTCCCTCTTTTAACTTTTTTTTTTTTACTTTCTTTTACTTAATAATCTGCCATGATTTAAACTGAAAAATAAAAAATTACTTTAACGCGCCACGTCAGCATGTCGTTTATATTAACGGCGCATGCTACTCACTCATGTTAGTCAAACTCGTTTTGGACTTATTTGACCCAAATCGAAAAGTTGAGGCCCTGATTTGACCTTTTTGAAACGTTAGGCCCTTAAATGACCTTTTCCCTAAAGGTCAGGCCCCTATTTGAACTTTTAGCCGTTTAAAATCTAAGTACATTTTTACAGCATATTTTTTTTTGATATTTCTCCCCCTTTACTTCTTATATATAGGCAATAGCAGCTTTTTATTTTAATCTTCATTTGGTAAATGCCCCTCTTAATTGCCCTAGTGGATCTTTCATCATGATATATACATTGATTATAAATTATTCTTTTGTTTATTCTACCATTTTTAATTACATAATGTCTAAGTTTGATGTTCATTTAAAAAAAATGTTTGTCCATATGTGTCACAACGTGCGGGTCCGAGATCCGAACCCAGCCTGCTGAACAACTGGATGAAAGCACTACTGTAACCTAGGGAGTCGCCACTAAACATGATTCTAGGTATGATTAGTCACTTACTGATTGACCTAATCAGTCTAATGAGGTCCAAAGCTTGGCATGGGACACACTAAACCTATTGGTTTGGTCCTGTCACCTGAATCTAGGTTGGGGAGTCGATTACGCCCGGGGAAGGATGAGCACCCCCGGAATTCCCATCAAGAGACGGTTCCTCTAAGTCTAACAAGATCTAATGTGGGTCTAAAATAAAAAGGTTGCTTTTAGTCCTTATGATGCGCCCAAGTCTTATCATGGAGGGAATGATGCGCCAAGAGCTTATCAAGGAGATCAATGAGCATGGAGTGCAAGGAAGCATGGAGGAGCATGAAGATGATGGAGATTGCGCACAACATGTTTCAAGCACTAAGGAGTTGCCAAAGATGCCATTTGATCCATTGAAGATGCCATTAGGTCCAATGACAAGAGCAAGAGCTAAAAGATTCAAGGATGCATTATTGGGCCTTGTTTGAACTCATCTTGAAGACTTGAAGGCCATCAGAGTTCATTTGAAGAGCTTTAATGATGATTTGGGCAAGAATATTCCCATCGATTCCAAGTTCATCACTTTGCTTGCAATCGATGGATGAATGGGCTTTATTGTGTAATTTTAGGCTTTCATGGGCTTAATTCTATCTTAGATTAGCTTATCTTTAAGTTTGGATGTTATTTGGGTTGGGGCTTGTTTGACTAAGTCCAATCCTTGTTTAATTATGTCTTTATTTCCTTTTCCTAGTTGGGTTTGGACTAGTTTTTCCCTAGCCCTTATGTTTGGACGAAAATTAGGTTTTATTTTTGGATATTGGTCAAATCCCTTTGCCTATATAAGGGATCCATACCCTTTTTTTGTAATCAAGTTAAGTTTATCAAATAAAGAGAGTTTTCTTTTGAAAATTTAGCTTCTTTATTCTAGTTTGAGCAAGCTTAGGGTTCTTCAATCTTGTAGAGTCCTAGCAAGCAATTAGATAGTGATTATCTAGTTGTGTTTCTTGTGATCTTAGGTTGACAATTGCAGGTCTAATTGTTCATCTAATTCCGACGAAAGAAGATCTAATCTTGGTGAAGAGTACAAGTCGACCAGAACTAGAAGTTGAAATTGTCAAGTTCATCTTTGGAGGCTTTTCAAGGATAGATTTGAATCTAAAACAACTAGATTTGCATCACCTTAGTCCTATATTTTTGGTTTTTTCTTTGTTTCAAGGAATTGAAACCTTTTATTACTCGTGAAAATATGACAAAACAACGTCTTCCGACCGGAAGGGCAATACTGGAAATAAAACAACACCTTCTAGTGGGGAACGACAAACTGGGAAAAGAGATAACACCTTCCCGTGGGGAAGGGCAAACTGGATAAGTAAACAACACCTTCCAGGAGGGCAAACTAGGGATTTAAACAAGGGATTTAAACAACACCTTCCGATGGGGAAGGGCAAACTGGGAAAAGTAACAACACCTTCCGGTGGGGAAGGGCAAAACGAGAATTAAAACAACACCTTCCGGTGGGGAAGGGCAAACTGGGAAAAGTAACAACACCTTCCGATGGGGAAGGGCGAACTGGGAAAAGTAACAACACCTTCCGATGGGGAAGGGCAAACTGGGAAAAGTAAACAACACCTTTCGGTTGGGAAGGGATCGAAAACTAGGAAAAGTGACAATACCTTCTGGTGGGGAAGGGCAAAACGGGAATTAAAACAACACCTTCCGGTGGGGAAGGGCAAACCGGGAAAAGTAAACAACACCTTCCAGTGGGGAAGGGCAAACTGGGAATCAAAACAACACCTTCTGGTGGGGAAGGGCAAACTGGGAAAAGTAAACAACATCTTCCGGTGGGGAAGGGCAAATTGGGAATTTAAACAACACCTTTCAGTAAGGAAGGGCAAAGTGGGATTTAAGCTGGAATTGGCTGAAGTCTCCTCCTGGGTTGCCTAATTTCTTCAATTTTTATTTTCCTTCTCCAATTTTAATTTTGTTAACTTCCTCGTTTCTCCCTGTAGGGCTGTTAACGTGGGCCAATACCTAGCTCCAATTTGATCTTCAAGTACACCAAACTTTGACAGGCTCCAAGGGTTATTTTCTTATTCTCCCTTATTTGTTTGCTACTGACTTGTTTTGTGAGTTGGCCTTGTTGAGCTGCCGCCGAGCATTGTACTAGTGCCAAATTGAACGAAATCGTGTAAGGAATTGTGAGAGAATTTTGTATGAGTGCATGCACTAATCAGAGGTGAGGGAGAGCTTTATTTCGTCTCCACCTGTGTATGTGTGTTGTTAAGGTATTTTGTATCCATGTGTGTGTGTTCTCAAGGTGAAGGGTGATTTTGGGTAAGAGAGTAGGTTGTTGAGAGTGCACGTATATGGGTGATAACTAAGGGAGTAAGGGTGCACATTGGCAAATGGTGCAATGCAAGGTGCCAAAATTTATATGCCAGAATATACATCCACCGTTTGCAATTATAAAAAATACTAATTGACAAAGTACATTATTTTGGACAAGCCACTATGCGGTGACAGCTAACTCTTCCTTGATGAAATTTGTTAGATGGCAAAGCCAGATGCATGGATCAATATTTGTCAAGCGCAGACAGATGTGAGTTCAAGGAGGAAAGATCAATTTGAAGCTTTTTGGTCATTCATTCATTTCTTTTTAAAGTGAAATGTAAATGACTTGCATTTTTGTATTTGGAAATGAAAGATAAGAAATGGACTCTTCTAAGTTGCTATTGCCCAAATGTAAGCCCAAAGCTAAGAGCATCTAATAAAAGTCCTCCAACGTCCAAGATGACAACAAGGCCAAAGTTAAATTTAGTCAATTAAAGTCCAAAAGTCCCAAAATGATAGCAAGATAAAGCTAAAAGGAAATAATTAATGCAAATAATTAACAAAGAGGGCTTGAAACAATTTAGAAAATGTAGTTACATATTAAGGAAAAATGCCTAAGGTGTAATACAAAAAGCTACCAATAAATTGTTCGAACCAATTTAAAGGATACCAGCGAGAAATGAGTTTCTACAATATGCTTAATCAAATAGGCTGGAATACGGAGTTTTTTTTGTATACTCCTCCTCTTGATCATTCAAGGAGAGGAGGAGGTGGATTTTTTTTTCCTTTGTTCAGAATAATCTCCCCATATCTCTAGATTTGTTGAGTTAGTTGAGTTTTTTGAGTCAGTTTGTTGAGTTTGAGTCACTTAGTCACAATCAGTTATTGTGTCTCCGAGTTTACATAGATTGAAGACAGTTAGTTTTGATATGATTTTACTTTATGATCTACGGGTTAATCAAGGGGGTTCTCGAATCACTCACCTTTGTGTCGCTTTTGAAAGTTTTATGCAGGGGCGGAACTAGTCTTTGTGTGGGGGTAGTAATGGCTACCCCAAACCAATAAAAAATATATAGAAAGGGCTTAAAAAATTAGAGATTGCTACCCCTAGAAAAAATTGTTGGCTACTCCAAAAAAATTTTGGTTAAGAAAAAAGTATACGGATGGTCAAAATCTAAAGATAAAATCTAAAGAGAATGGTTAAAATCATATGGGGTTGTTTAATTAGTAGCCATGTGTCTATTTATTATTGATATTCACAATTTGTTTCCTCACCACTTAGTCACTTTATAAAATTTATAAAAAGTAAAGGCTCACCATACAAGTCTTATTCTCATTCTCTCTGTGTGAACCCAAAAGAAACATTTTGTCTTTTTTTTTTTTTTTTTTTGTATTCTTCACCTCTTGTAGCAGACTAAGAAGCTTCTTAATGAAATTATGTTTTCATTTTTTTTTTACTTTTATTAATATTTATTATAAAAAAAATTATTAATATTTTATTTTGACTACCCCAATATTTGTTTTCTGGTTCCGCCCCTGGTTTTATGCTAATTAAATTACATAGAACGAGAGCGAAGAGACTTATGAAGAAGGTTTGAGACTCCAAATCATCAAGATGGCTCGGGTTGTGAAGCGAGATCAAGATCTAAACGCGAGGGATGAATACTTTTTTCAACCTATTGTAATTTCTAGTTACTATTTTGTAATTTTATTTATATAACTGAAAATTACAGTATTTTTATTTCAAAAAAAAAGGGCTGGAATACGTCCCCAAAGGGACACCCGGTTAAGAGCTTGAGACTTTCTTGTGGGAGGTATCGGGTTCGAAACCTGGGATGGACGGGGTGGGATTATGGGAAAGAAAAAGACTACCTCCTATTGTGTAGTCCATTCCAATATCATATTCATGAGTAGAAAAAAAAAAAGACTGGAATAAAAAAAAACTTTCCTGCAGCATAGCGCGGTTTAAAATCTAGTACATTCTTACAGCTGATTTTTTTTTCTGATATTTCTCCCCCTTTACTTTTTATATATATAGGCAATAGCAGCTTTTTATTTTAATTTTAATCTTCATCTGGTAAATGCCCCCTTAATTGCCCTAGTGAAGCTTTCATCATGATATATACATTTTCTCCCAAATATGGGAAGATATGGCTTTTTGAGATTTTTGTGATTTACAGCACAATCTGACCATAAATATTGTTCCTTATCTCTCTCTCTCTCTATATATATAATATGTTGGTCTGTTTAAACCCTA
>AWUE01010826.1:0-22840 GCA_001974825.2 Corchorus olitorius | reverse complement strand
GGACTTCTAAGAAACATATCTCTCATGTCAAACTCTACAAGTCTAAATCGCTCACCCATCAGTCTCTCTCTCTCTCTCTCTCTCTCTCTCTCTCTCTCTCTCTCTCTCTCTCCTCTATTGAGCATTTAACTAAGAACGTTTACTTTTGTAGGCTTAATGTTCAATTTAAGTCTAAACTTACAGGTAACTTCTTTCGAGGTGTTCACCTTGTACCAACTCATGTAATTATCATAAAGGAAAATACAATTAACTCACTACAAGAAAACTGGCAAATAGAAACGCCGTTTAGAAACGGAAATTTTCCGTTTCTAATTGAAACGATATTTGAAACGGAAAAGCTGGAAAACACGTTCTGTTCCTAAATCCGTTTGAAAATCCTAGAAACAAAATTTTTCGTTTGTAATACTGATGCTAATATGCGCGCGTAGTGAGGCACATTTCCCGCCAATATTCCGTTTCTAATTCCGCGTCTATTTAAAAACGGAATTAGACACACAATTTAGCCACGGATTTTGCGATGGATTTTTTTTCCCGTTGTAAAATCCGTTTCTAAGTTTCCTGTTTCTGATTCCGTTTGTAACTCAAAGAAATACAAAAAGTATATATATAGTTTTTTAATGGTGCAATTGCCAGGATACTTTATTAATGGTTAATATAACTTGGCTAAAAGTTCAATTAGAGGCCCGACCTTCGATAAAAGTGTCAAATAAGGTTCTAACGTTTCGAAAACGTCAAATCAATACCTCAACTTTTCGATTTCGGCCAATTAAGTACCAAAATGGATAGGTCGGGCACCTATTTAACCTCAAAAAAGGTTAAATAGGTGCTTGACCTATCCATTTTGTACTTGATTGGCGCATATCGTATAGGTCAGATACCTATTTGACCTTTTCCGGAGGTTAAATAAGTGCCCGACCTATTCATTTTGTACTTAATTCACCCAGATCGTATACCTATTTGACCTTTTCCGAACATTAGACCTTTATTTGATAGCCGTTTGCGAGACAAAGTCTTGATTCAACTTTCAGTGAAAATGATGAAGCATGAAAGCGATGAAGCAAACGAAGCATTACAAGATGATGAGATTAACCAAGCCCCGACAGTTATTGTTACAAAACAAGTACTGCAGTTATTTGACCCAAAAGGAATCAAAACTAACTATTGAATTTGGGGATCTGCCTAAGATATTTGTTCCGCCGATTTACCAAGAGTGTCTTTCAAGCTCAAAACCAAACCTCACTAATTACGTATATAAATATCGGGCTTCTATCACGTTAGAGTCCATAGCTAATGGTCGATCATCTGCCTTAATCAGTTGTACCGTCTTTCCATCCCAAAACATCCTGATGTAAGGAGGACGATATGGCTTAGAAAGAAGAATATGAAGATGCTTCAAGTACTACAAATGATGAAGATGGGTACTAAATTCTATAAATAATTTTTTTTATTTCATTTGGAAACGGAATTTAACACGGAAACTACATATCCGTGTCTAAATCCGCTTCCAAATGATAATATGTAATAAATTTTTATTGTATGGTAATAATATCAAATGAACATAATTATTATTATAATTAAAGACAATGGTTCTTAAAATTGATTCATTCTTTTAGCTTTATAAATTGATGCATTATAACGTGGAAATTATAAATGGACAATCCAAAAATCTAAGAAGTGAATATATTAAAACACTATCTTACATAAATTAATTTTCTATTTCACTTGGAAACGGAATTTAACACGGAAACTGCATATCCGTGTCTAAATCCGATTCAAATTGATAATAATAAAATAATTCTATAAATAAATTTTATTTCATTTGGAAGCGAAATTTAACACAGAAACTACATATCCGTGTCTAAATCCGCTTCTAATTGATAATAGTAAAATTATTCTATATATAAATTTTTTATTTCATTTGAAACGAAATTTAACACGGAAAGTACATATCCGTATCCAAATCCGCTTCCAAATGATAATAAATTTGCTAGTCGATTTTTTTTTACATCAAATTTACAGTTGGACAAAGAGATAGAAATGGATTTCCTTAAATGTAGAAAATTTATATTTAATATTCGAATATTTGTTATATTTCTGGGTGAAAATTTATATTGAAAGCCTATTTTTTTAATAGAATCCGTTTCTAATTCCGCGGGTATTAAAATTAATTTGGCGCACCCACTTCCCGCCTGATATTTGTTTTTTGGGTTAAATCCCGCCTTATATTTCGTAAAAACGGAATTGGAGACCTATTTAATTTAAATTAAACTAATTTCAAAAATGAATTTTATCCGTTTCAAAAACCCCCTTATAATCTTTCAGCCCCACTTAATCTTAGCCATCCATTTCATTCACGATGCCCTACTCCTCACTTTCCTCTCTTTCCCCTCTTTCTTAGTCTCCTCTGCCTCCCCATCCCTCTTCTCCTCTCTTTCATCCTTCGCCCCTTCTTTCCCTCACATCTTCCCTTCGCCTCTCTTTTCTCGCGCAACCCTTCTCCCAACTGAAATCCAGTTTCGCGAAAACCCCTGTTGCAACCCAGTTCATGAAAATCCAGTTCGTGTCTGCTCCCTGCTGCAATACAGTTGTCGGTGAGTTCTTTTACTTGTTTGTTTGGGTATACTTTTTATTGTTTGGGTAGTAAATTAATGGCTGAAATTAGTGAAAATTTTTCGATTTGGCTAATCAAATGTACATGTTTCAGATTCATATATTTTGTTTGGTATACTTTTTCTTGTTTGGGTAGCTGATTAATGGCTGAAATTAGTGAAAATTTTTCGATTTGGCTAATTATATAGTCCTTTTTGTGCATATTTGTATTCGACTATTTGCTGTGATTGTGATATTTACAGTTGAGGGTTATTTTTTCAATTAGCTTTTTCTTTTTCATTTTTATATAAAAAATCTTTCTGGTGACTTTGTTATGGAGTTATCTTTCTCCATATTTATTTTGTTTATTCTTTTTTTCCCTTTCTAATGCGTATATATTTTTGGATTAAAAGAAAATGGTGGGAAACAATGTGGTGACGTTTTATTTTCATATATATATATATATATTATTGATTTTATATGAGATAAAGCTGTGTAGTTTATTGATTTTGTTTCACCCTTGCTTGCATTAAAAATATTAATCAATATCAATGTGGAAAAGAAAGCCAATGGCTTGGCTTATATATGGCTAACAAAAATGTCATGCGTGATTAATATATATATATATATATATATATATATTAAACTATAGTTTTTACATTTTCTTTACTTGTTTGTGTCTTTTATCATGTTCTGTACTCTTAAGCTTCATATGAACATACTCATAAGGGTATATACTTTACAAGTTGTTTGAAGAAATTCAGTTTCGATGAATAACTCCAACCAAAAGAAGAAGAGGGTGTTTCCTACAAACCCACATGGGCCACTGTATGTCACAGTCAATGAGGTGTACAGGTAACAACACTATAAACTTTTTATTTAGAACGAATTTCTTTTGATTATTTTGATTCCAATTAACAATTTATTTGTACTGATGCAGCAATACCAAAATTCAAAATCAAATGAGACGCCAGATCCAGATTAACTTTAATGGACCATGGCATAAATGGGAGGCGATTCCTCGTAATGATGTTCTCCATATGTTCAACTGTTGGAAGGTAATAATGCTAAATTGTGAACTGATTGAGTTTGTTGGCTTAGCTTCTTAGTTTATGCGGACGGTTGAGCTATCATGTGATTTTTTTGTTATGGCATGAAATAAAAATTTGTCTATTGTTCTTTTTAACTCTCTTCGTAAAAAGCCCCTTCCCTGATGTAATGCAGATAGTTGACAGGTTGCCTTGGCTGTTAACTTGTCTAATGTTTGTTTGCTTCTTGGTTGATATTTGCCTCTTTCTTTTCAGTTTGTTGTCATGTAGGGTGCTGCTCTTTTGTTTCTTTTAGCAGCCCCTTCCTTTGGTTTATGAATTTTGTAGGGTGCTATGTTAGTTTAATATATGCTAATTTTCTCATTTTCTTTTACAGGTCTTCTATTGCTATGACACTCAACATCATCAAAAGATCTGGAAAGAGTTCCATAAAGTAGGCTCTGGCTACTTGCGGAGAAATTTCTACAAGCAACGAAAGTTACCTAGTGTTCCACGATTCCGTTGGGTCCCTCAGTCGGCATGGGATAGCATGAAGGTTCATTGGGTATAAATTTGGTAAAAGTACAATGTTTATTTAACATTTGGTATAAATTTAGTTGTTCCCAAGTCTTATTCGAGATTGCTACGAAGCTTTTCTAAATCCATTGATGATCAAATACTAATTAACTTAGTTTAAATTGTCATAAGATATTAAATTTCAGCTTTCCCTCTATAGATACTGCAATGTTCCTAAGTGAAAAGGGATTACTGACTTGAAATCTTTTAGATTAAACTGTTATAAGATATTACCATTCTAGGTAACCTATCTATTCCTCCCATTTTACCATTCTAGTTTCTCTCTGATCTGCTGGATACATGTTTTCTTTGCTTATGATTAATATTTGTGGAAAATATAAAGAAATATGTTCTTCTGGTGCCTCATGATAGTATTAGTGTTACACAATAGGTTTCAGGTGCCAGAATTTTATTCCTGTGATTTTGCCATTATAAGATGAATGATTAGTGTTCAGAGTTCATGTAAGCTCTAGATGTTAGCATACTCTGTAATGATCCTCTATTTTTAGTGTAGTTTGATTTTTTTCAATTACCATCTAAATACATGTCAATGCTTTCTTATCCCTATTTAAAACTTGTCATTACTTTCAATTACTTAACCTAACATTGAATGTAATTTATCTCATCAGCATGATAGATCCTTCTAATCCAGCATGAGACAGTGAGACTTAAAATCATGTTTACGTAATTGGAGCTGGGTGCTTAGAAATTTCAGTTTACATGAATCTTTTTTAAACATTGCTTAAGAATTACTTGTTTATTGTAGATATATTTTTTTGTATCCTTAATTGCAGGGAAAACCTTTGATTGAATTGTTACTCTATTTATTTCCTAGTTCATAAATAGATAGTTTTGCTTTTTTATTGTAAAAATGATGAGACTAATTTGGACATTGGGAATTTTGTCATGAATTCATGCAGGTGGATTTTGTAGCAGTTTGAACAAGTTACAAGCAGCTTTTAGGGTAGGGAAAATATGTTGCTAATGCATTAAGTTAGAAAGGCAGCCTCTTATTTTGTATAGGTCCTTAATTTGCCATTATCTAGAGGAGGCATTTATTTTGTATAGATCACTAACTTGCAATGATCTAGAAAAGGCCTTTATTTTGTATAGGGTTTAGTTTTAGTGAATTGCATTTTGAAGTTGCTTTCTTTTTATATCGCACAATTGAAAAAAATTTAATATATATTCATATAATTTTAATTTAAATCAAGTTTTATTTTAATATTTTAATATTAATATACCTTTTTATTAAATGAATTATAAAAAAAAATTGTGCTCAAAAATAGAATTCTGGTTGTATTTTAACAAGCAATGTGAATTAAATTTCGTTTCAAATTTCAATGCTAAAATTTGACACGGAATTTGCAATGATATTAGCAAAGTGTCATAGATAGAATTCCTTTTTTGATTCTATTGCAAATTCCGTTTTTGATTCCGTTGCAAAGTACTTAGAAATTTCTGATTGCGTACTGATAAATCCGTGAAATATTCCGTGTCAAACTTTTCAAACGGATTTTTTTCCGTGTCTGATGATTTGCAACGAGCCAAAAGGAAACGGAAAACTTTCCGTGTGTGATTCCGTTTCTGGTCTGTTTGCAACGGAATTTAACCCCATTTCCGTTTCTATTTTCCGTTTCTGTTTGCCAATTTTCTTGTAGTGACTTATTGCATTTAATGTGAGATACTGCCAAAAATTTATCGTGAAACTACATATAAAGGACTTTTAAGAAACATATCTCTCATGTCAAACTCTACAGCCCTAAATCGCTCACCCATCAGTTAGTCAGGTACTCTCAATCTCTCTCTCACTTTCAAGGTGTTCACCTTGTACTAACTCGTGTAATTACAACTGTTCATAAAGGAAAATTCATTAATGAGAGATACTGCCAAAAATGCATCATGAAACTACATATAAAGGACTTCTAAGAAACATATCTCTCATGTCAAACTGTACAAGTCTAAATCGCTCTCATCAGTCAGTCAATCAGTCTCTCTCTCTCCCTCAATTGAGCATTTAGCTAAGAACATTTACTTTTGTGGGCTTAATGTTCAATTTAAGTCTAAACTTTTAATACAACTCACTTCTTTAGAGGTGTTCACCTTGTACCAATTCGTGTAATTACAATTGTCCATAAAGGAAAATGCAATTAACTTATTGCATTTAATAAAAGATACTGCCAAAAATGTATCGTGAAACTACATATAAAGGATTTCTAAGAAACATATCTCTCATGTCAAACTCTACAAGTCTAAATCACTCCCATCAGTCAGTCCTCTCTCACTCTCCATCAATTGAGCATTTAACTAAGAACGTTTACTTTCGTGGGCTTAATGTTCAATTTAAGTCTAAACTTTTAATACAGCTCGCTTCTTTTGAGGTGTTCACCTTGTACCAATTCGTGTAATTACAATTGTCCATAAAGGAAAATGCAATTAACTTATTGCATTTAATAAAAGATACTGCCAAAAATGTATCGTGAAACTACATATAAAGGACTTCTAAGAAACATACCTTTCATGTCAAACTCTGCAGGCCTAAATCGATCACCCATCAATCAGTCAGTCAGTCTCTCTCTCTCTCTTCTTTCAAGGTGTTCACCTTGTACCAACTCGTGTAATTACAACTGTCCATAAAAAGAAAATGCATTAATATGAGATACTGTCAAAAATGTATCGTGAAACCACATATAAAGGACTTCTAAGAAACATATTTCTCATGTCAAACTCTACAGGCCTAAATCGCTCACTCATCAGTCAGTTAATCACACACACACACACTCTCTCTAACAATATTTTAGGGTTTCCATCGACAAATCTTCGAACAATGGAAGGTATATCTTATCAACTTTTATTCTGATTATTTTTTTTGTTATTTGTTAAATGTTTTTATTGGAGTATGAATGCAAACAAATGAAAAAAAAAAAACGAAAGAAAAGGAAGACTGATAAAGGTCTTAGGTTGGCCATGTTATTGTGGTTGGGAAAATCTCGATTTGAATAAAGTATGTTTAAAAGTGATATGATAAATTATTGCGAAAAAATGTGGCTTAAATTTTATAGTAATTGGCATTTTTGTGAGTTTAATTGGATAGCACCGAAAATGCCACCCTTTTCTATTTATCACTAACATTAATTAACAAAATTTTTCAATTGAAGTTTTATTTGTTTTTCTTTTTTTTTAAAAAAAAAAAGTTTACATGGTCGTTGAACCTTATCGTAATGGAGATGAATGATGAATCATATGATCTCTTTCCTTCTAAGTTCGAATAATAATTTAATTAATTTATTGATAAAACGTTTACGTAAGTATGATTCCAAAAATTAGGTAGTGTTTCACCAAAAAAAATTAGGTAGTGTTAGTTTTTTTTTCCAAATATAATAACAAAAAGACTCTACCATAACAAAAAATATCAAAATTTTCCATTTAAATAGTGAAATGGTCAATAAAAATTTCATTCCCTCGGCCTACCCAAAATGATGCAGTTCATAGCTCAAAACCAACATGATTAAACCCAAAACAAGATTGGAACTCGGCCCGAACCCAAAAGATGAAACCCAAAATGATTTTGAACTGACAAAGCTTTAAAACTAACCGAGCCTAATCCGCCCTTTTGCCACTCTCGGCGTATCCATGCACAATTGCGAATTTCAGTTCCTTTTTCTGGTTCAGTCATCGAAGCCTGCTACTCAAACATCACATCTTCTTGTCCAAAAACTTGGAAGATATTCTGTCCTTGCAGCCTCTACGGCTGAGCAGCGTCGTCGAAGTGGGCGGCGGCGGCCCTTACCCATAACCCTCGCCCGCAGAGTTCTGACGACAAAGCTTTGAGGTATTAGCATGTGCAACTGCATCATTTGGAGCCCTCCTACCCCCCCGCCGTTTTCCTCCTCCATTATCAGACTTGGTAATTCAACGCTCAGTAACTCACAAATTTCGGCTACCCATTTTCCAATTATCAGAAATAATGGCAGATTACAGCTTATTCAATGCACTATGAAACCAAAATCAGGCTCAGAGGCAGAGGCAGAGGGATATGGTGAGTTTAAGTTTGAAGACAAAGGGAGCGATGACTTGGAGCTCAAACGGCTTCGCACCGATGCTAGCTTAGAGAAAATTGGTGACAAAGAGGAATTCGGGGGCGAGAGCGAGAAGGGGAGTGGAGAAAGTGGGGATGAAATGGTTAAAATGGAAAGTAGAAAGAAGAGGCAATTGATGAAGAGGTCAAACATGGTGGCAAAGCAAGTGATAAGCATCCAATCTGCACAAAGCTTAGGCTTTGTCTCTCAATTATGGGTGGATATCTCTTCAGTTCAGTACTTTCTTCTTCACATCCCATTGATATTAATTTTGCCTATATGCAGCTGAATTTGGAATTTTGGTTTTCATTCTATCTATATGCATGAAATATTTCATGTCCAAGAGTATTATCATCAAAAAAGTGTTCTTGGATGAAAGACAATGAGGGGATAAAGTACTAATGTTACCAAATTAAAAGTTAAAGTTTAAAATTTTTAAATTCCAAAATGTATGATTTTGTTTCTATATGGTACGAGTGTGTTTGTAGTTTGAACATGTTTTGCATTTTTGACATTTTTAAAAATTTTGAATAAATATATAATTTGCTAAAGGAAGTAGCCAAAATTCCTTACAAATTTGAATCTAGCTTATAAAATGTCTTGTATCGTTATATTTGTTTCAGTGGCTGGTTTTGGTTGTTGAAGTAAGGCCAAGCTTGCTTGCTGGGGAATCAGAAAGGTTTCTTCTACAAGATATCAACAAAGTAATAGATTATATATTTTGGAATTTCATTTTGATACTGTTAATCATATTCCAGTCTGCAGTACATGTGTCTTATTTTCTTCACAAATTTACCTTTTTCTGGTAATATGTAATTCTTTACCTATTTTTTCTTTTTGCTTTCACAGGTCGGTGATGTTGTGCTTGTTGAAGATGAGAGTGTGATGGACAGTGATTTTAAAATGATTAGACTTGATACTCTGGTAGGATTTGTTCATATCTGTCTTCCTTGGATGTAAATTTCATAAGATACCAACATTTCTCCTTTCTTATGGTTATTAGCAGTTTCCTTTTTTCATAAACTTATATCTTAGAGCTTACATTCTGATGTTTGTTAGGTAGGATACAGAGTAGTAACGCCAGGAAACCGAAACATTGGGAAGGTAAGTACATACTTTAAGCCCTAGAACCTTTCCACTTATTTAAGCTTGATTCTTAATGATCTTATTGCATATCTCATATGACTCTAGGTGCGGGGCTATACTTTCAACATTAATTCAGGGGCTGTTGAATCTCTTGAGCTGGATTCTTTTGGGATATCCATTATTCCATCAAGTTTGGTAGTTTGACTACTCCCTTTTCTTTTGATAATTGATACAGTTACTGTCAAGTGATAATAGAAGAATGCAGATGTTGCTAGTTTACTTTTGTGACTATATCAAATTTCCAGGTGAGCACTTATGCTTTGCTTGTTGAGGATGTGCTGGAAGTTATAGCTGACACAGTAATTGTGCATGAAGCTGCAGCCTCACGAATACAGAGGCTGACAAAGGTATCTTATAAATCACTGAATGTTACAATATAAAAGTAGTTCTTTGCCAACATCTATTTTGGGCCCAGTGGTAAGTTTGAAAGTACCATTGTCATTTCAATTGTATATTACTGGTACACTTGTAGAGATTCATGGCTATTTTATGCAACAAGATTTCCATATGCATGCCCTGGGGAAAAGGTTTAATCTTGTGCCTGCAATCAGAACTAAGAAGCCTTTTTTTTTGGCTGAAAAACTACAAAGCTTATATTGGGGCAAACGAGCAACTTTTCATGAGTCTGGTTACAAGCATGCAACGTTTGTATTGTTAAAATTATGTTTCTTCTGTTGTCTTTGGCTGACTGAACTGAATCTGAGCATGCATATAGTAGCCTATGGCTATCAACATATTTTATGCCTACCATGTTTATACAATAAATGGATGCTGTTATGATCTATGGGTTACTTCCTGATTCTTTTGAGATCTTTATAATAACTACCTCTCAGTTCTAGAGATCATCTGAAAATGCCTAATGCTATCTGGTTGTCGCTGACATTTGATTCTGTGTTGTGTGAGATATGCACCCATAACTCAAACTTGGTTTAACATCCTAAGTAGGCTAATATCATTTTACAAAAGTGAAAAAGCTTGCCAGCAGACTGCTTTCTAACATACATGTACCATTTATCTACTATATATAAATTCTTCCACCAGTTAAATCTCTGGCCTACTTATGGCAGGGTTTTTGGGATGACCAGAATGCTGGTATTTCCATAGATGACGACACGGAGTATGTTGATGAAAGGCCAGCTAGATCCAATACTAGAAGAGGTTCTAGAGGCCGGAAATCGCGTTCAAAGATGAGGGATGCAGACGATGATTGGGAACTTCCAATGGATTACTTATGAAATGGTCATGTTTACGTCTCCACACTTGATCTTTTTCTTCTATTCTTAGGATGTAGATATGTTGAATAAATTGTTGGTATATAGTAATCCTTAGAGCATTAATCCCCCCATTCCTATTTTTATTTCTCTCTTCAAATTTTACATAATGAAGGTGTAAATTATGTGCATGGAGTTGCTGGCCAATCGAAATTTGAAGCCACCCTTTTTTGTTATTGCCAATTATTTCTCCATAACTTTCTTGAAGTTAATACAGATGAAGAGAACAGTGTTTCGATAATCCATGTTGTATTAAGTGTCATTTTGCATTATTTGTTCCATTTCATGCTTGTAGCAGTAGATAACACACACCTAAAAAACCGAGGATAGAAGTGTATGATTGATATGTGAAGTAATTTCAATTTAATGAATATTGCTTCGATTGATTATTGTTCAAGCAACTGAAGAATCAATATGTGAAAATGAAATGGCTAGGGAATCAAACTTTGCAGGGATGATGTTGAACCAGAATGTCACAAGTCATGACTAAAATGCAAATAGAAAAATGATAGTGTTAATATTGGCCCATGCAGGTTTCGAACCTGCGACCTTCGCGTTATTAGCACGACGCTCTAACCAACTGAGCTAATAGGCCGTTGATGTTTTCTGTTAGACAGAAAAATAAAAGTAAAGCTCTCGATTTCGCACTTTATTTAATACCCATTCAACATCGATTGTGTTTGACAGGAAATCTGAGACTGAAGGGATAAAAAAATTCTAGGAGGCAGCATTGGCCACTCTTAACGGTGAGATTAACCCAACACTTACACAACAACACTCCAACCCAAAGCTCTGTTCGTGTGATGATTGCGAATTACAGTCAGAATGCAGACAGAGACAGCTCCCTGTATAAATTTTCATAGACAAATTGCCCCCACGAGCCATGATTCCCCCCTTCCTGAAACAGACAAAAACCATAGTCTCATTAGGCGCGCCTTGTTCCTGCCTTCACATTATTATTAGAGACTAATAAATCTAGGAGCCTTTTTTTTAACCAAATCCTCTTTTTTATTTTTATTTTTTTGGCACCTACTGAATCTAGGAGCTACATTCATTATTTTTAGCTCCAACATTTTTCAACAATTACATTCATTATTTACATTTTAGTTCTTTTTTTTTTCAAATTATTTTAGTTCATTTATTCACAAAAGAGAAGAGAAAAAATAGAAAGTGACCCCCCAAACCAAAATAAAGAAGGAAAAAGAAAAGGTAAGGAATTTATAAATAAAGTAGTAGCCGTTAGCGCCTGTTCCTATTCAAATTCAAATGCTCTTATTTATCCCATTTCTCTCTCTCATTGTCTCTCCCTCACAAACACAGACCTCGCTCTTTCCCTTTCTTATCTAATAAGAGAGATCTCCTTTGGCTTTCTTTTCTTTTTTGGGTTTCTGGGTTTCTCTCATCAGTCATCAAAAGATCCCATATCTTTAATAATGGCGACGGCTCAGTTTCAGCTCAGCGGACGCAAGCCTCTGCAACCCAAGAATATTGCAGCAACCACCACCGGCATTAACGACCGTATTGTGGTTGTAAATAAGGAAGGCTCAAAGGGTAAGCAAATCTTAAAGTCGAAACCCAGATCAGAGATCTGCTTGGTGGATGATTCTAACAAGGAGAACTTGAATCATCATCATCGTCATCGGATTCCGATGCCCATTGGCGCTGCTAAGCCTACTGCTGCTGCTACACCTACGAAGAAGGTGGTGGAGGTGGAGACGTTGGATTTTGATTCGTCGTTGGCGGAGGAGCTCAGCGCCATTAGGAAGAAGATGGAGCGGCTGAGATTGGATAAGGAGAAGACGGAGAAGATGTTGAAAGAGAGGGATGCTCTGTTGCAATTTCAAATGAAGGAGCTCCAAGAGAGAGGGCAGATTCAGAAACAGTTCGAAATTGAAGTCGATAGGTTGTTTAGATTGAAAGAGCTCAAATCTTATTGCATGGTAATTCACTAATTTGACTTAAGCAACCTCACCTGAGTTTTAACACTCATTTTTTTCCTTCTTTTTATTTAATTACAAATTAACCGAAATTGAGTTTTCATTAATTGTTTTGAATCAGAGGATATCTCCAATAAAATCACTGAGGGAGAGACAGCAGGATGATAAGAGGATCTATGGAGGGCATTCACTGGTAAGAGAGTGAAATTGAAACTATGAATTCCTCAGTTTTCATATTTTCCTTTTTCTGATTTTTGGGGTATTTGTTTCATTCAATCTTTCAGGTACTAAAAGCTGAAGATTCAGAAGAGGAATCTGTGGGTGAAAACACATTGCAGAGTCCAACCCCATCAGATTCTTCCGAAGTTGTTAGGGAGAATGATAATGATGATGATAATGAATAATCATGTCCCAGTCCCAAGAAGCTTTTGCTTTTTTTTTTTTTTTTTTCCTTTTTGCTTCTTATTTACTTCCTCTTTATTTGCTTGTTAAAGAGGAATGATGGATGGATCTCTGTTTCATTTGGAAACAAAATATGAAATGAAATATATAGTAGTAGTAACTCATTACAGTAACTCTTTGTTTGAAATTCAATTTCAGAGGCGCTCCTCTTTGACTAAAATCCTTTTATCATTTTTCTTATTAGCAACATGTTGTACGTAAAAATAGTGAAACTTGAAACAGCCTAGCAAAATTTAAACATAGATCATCAAAATAATCATAAAAATCCCATCAAATTGAGAAAAGGGAGGGAAAATTTTGGGACAGAAAACTGAAAAGATAGAAGAATTAACATCCACTGGAAAAATCAAAGCATGGCTTTATAACATTGTTGATAGTACACTAAAAGAAAAAATAAACAGGACTAATTCTACAACTAGAATCCTCCCCTACCCTTTGGAAGTGAATTCATGTAAAGGGGCCTTATATATGATGCACTTCACATAGAATGCTTTCTATAACCAGAAGACATGAACAAATAGATAACATGAGCCTCTGGTTGCATTCAACCTTTTCTTTGGGAAGACTGCGAGGCATGGAAGCACCTAAGATGTAAAACAGCTGAGTTATGATTCTGCCCAATCATCCCTCAAAGACCTAGTTATCCCTAAATGAAACTCCCTACAGCAGATAAAATAAGAATGAAAAATTAATTATAAGTCATCGACCACAAACCCAAGAAAAACGGAATGAAGCTTCCAAGATGATCAATCAACCCTACGTCTGAACTGCATGAATGACAGTCTCCAGATTCCACTAACAGAATTTCCAATGGTTGTTGCAGTTTACACACGTTACATAGGTTGTCATAGGTTCATCGGCACTCCTTGTCTGCATTTGGTAGTAAGTGGTCTTGCGCTGACCGCAGCGACCACACTTGAATTGATCTGTCGTGGCCTTCGGTGCTTGACCACGCTCGCAATCAAATAGAGCTTTTTCTTTAATTTCTTTATTTTCACGTTGCCTTCGCTCACTGGCCATTTCCTCGGGGGTCAGAGTAATAAGCCTTTCTGGCTTCACTTCTCCAAGAAGAACTTTCCTCCTTAAATCTGGGTTGTTGGGATCCTTGATGTTGAACATTATAGATCTGTACTTAAATTTCTGGGCGCCATTTGATCTACCCAATTTCTCAAACATTAGAGATTCTACAGATACAGCAACCCGGATGGGATCACAAGCATTTACTTGATCCAACATGTCCTCGTCAGCCTCACTGGCAACTTTAGATAACGCCTCCAAAAGAATCTCCCTAAATTTATCACGCAAAGGATCATTACATTTCACCAATGTTGGAAGCTTTGGGGGAGCAGCAGCTGGCTGTGATGGTTTCTTTACATTTGATGCCTGTCTCTCATCCTTGTAAATCTTTTCAACCTTAACAGTCTCCCCCCGATTTGTCTTCTCAGCCATTGCAGTATCTCCATTTGCTTCCTTCTTCTCAACTTTGATAGGTCTTGGTGAATCACTTTTAGATACTTTCTCAACCTTTACAGTTTCTATATTGGAGATCTTTTCAGCCTTCACAGCACTAGGCTTCTGAGTTTTCTCAACCTTGACGGCACTTGTGGTTCCATTTTTCTTACTCTTGGCAGTTTCTTCAATAACAATCTTCTTCCACAACTCAAGCAAATCAGACGCCACAGTTTGGATCTTCTCCCTCGGATGCTTCGTTAGAGGTCTAAGCCTTTTACCAACCTATAATAAACAAGGGAGTTAAGTTTTTCTCAGTCAACACATTCACCAATATGCATAACAAATGAAGATGAAGCAGACAAAAATGACTTGGGCAGATGAAGTGTCATACAAGAATCTCCTTTAATTAAATCGAGCAGCATTTTCAAAAAGATATAAATAATTAGACTATAGCACCTGCAATGATAGTTGTAATAGCTGGGAAAAAAAAATAAAAACATGCAAAGGTGGATGATAAATGAAGGAAACAAGCAATTTATTCCCTTACTTGTTAACAAAGAAATGTGAAAACAAACAAAAATGTGATGGATGGATATTAACACTCCACCCCACAACTATATTGAAGGTAGGGCCAGTAGGGAAGGTTAAGATATCATAACACTATGAATAATGAATCATCCACTCCAAATATAGGAGAAACCAGAGGAAAAGAGCACAATGCAACCTTCATACAATTAATCACTTCTGCCATATCTTCTAGTCACAATCATACTATAGCAGGGGAGTCTTGGTAGTAGGCTAATAGCATAATAAATAAACTAGTCCTATATTCAGAATTATAGGCACTCCAATTAAACTGTGCCTTAAGAATCTAGAAACCAGCATTGTCAACTCCGAATTGCCCAAGTGTGGGTGCTTGCAAAATCAAAAAATTCAACCCAGTCTTTATTTTACCTAATTTAGATTATGCATACTATAGGAAGACAAGGCAATCAATTAAAACAGGTTGAAGTTTTTTAACCTGCACAGCTAGTAAACAAGATCAAAATCCTATCTATTTACATGGCATTACTATATGTATTTGTTCTTTGCTTCTACTTAAAGGAAAAGCAATAAAAGAAAAAGGTTATATTCTAAAGCAACCAAATAACCAAATATTCCGAAAGGAAAACTAACTTTGCTCCTAATCGGCAGTCACAGAAATTAAATAAAAACAAAGACAAATGAAAATCTACAAATTATACAATTATTATTGGTTTATTATCAGAATAAAGGGTATAATGATAAAAAAAATATCGTAAATGTTAATGGGAAAAAAAGAGGGGAAATAAAATACCTGAGTAGAAACAAGGATATCGTAAGTGACAGGGAAAGCCTTGAGCTGTTTCAAGGCGTCGACACATCTCGAAACATCGGGGCCGTTGGAAGAACCGGCGTCGGAGGCGGCCAAATCAGCCGCTTTCTTGGCGGCCTCGAACAAATCCACCAACTCCCTCTCCATAGACAAAGCGAGAACAACCCTAGAGTGATCAAAGCGAAGAGATCTAAAGGATTATCCCCTTCACTCTTTTATAGGGATGTTATCGAAGAGAGGGCAACTAACTGAAAAACCAGGAAGAGAGAGAAAGGGAAGCCTTACAATTTACAAAAGGCTTTTCTAGAAATTTTTTTGTGTTGGAAGTTCAGCTTTGGTTTTGTATTTTGTTTTTGTATATTGGTTTGGAGTTTGGTCCGGACTGGGTCAAGATTCAAGGCAGAAAACTTAGGGAAAGGATTTTGTATCAGACGGTTATTGTTGTTCTGCTTCTTTTTATAATAAAGGAATTAACGGTCCTGATGATGCTTTGTTTCGTTTCCTTTCAGTAGGATTTGGGCTTCCTCTTCCTAGTCTATTTTGGATTTTGAGACTCCCTCCGCTGCTGGGCCTTTTATCTGTTTTCTGCTGTGTTTGGTAAGTCTCAAAAAGAGATAAGATAAGAGTGAAAAATAAAACAAGGAAAAATTAAAAGGAAAGGATTTTTTTTTTTGGTTATATTCTATTTTTGGTTTGGATGGTAATGATTAACCCCTTTTTGGAAATTTTTTTAATTTTTCCTAGACATTTTTAAAAGATTTTTTTGTTGGATAAACATATATATTCATCCGGTGGAAAAATAACTGCTAAAAAAAGGTAGATTATATGATTTTGTAATCCTTTATAAGATACTTTTATTTTTACATAATATATGTATGTTCTTAGTTAATCGTGATTATAGTTCAAATTTTAACGGTTTAGAGTTAAAGCAATCCTAGCTCTTTAACACTAAAAAAGGGTATCAAAGGAAATTAGAAAATGTAATTTCATTTTCTTTCAGTTAAGTGTATGTTTGGTATGGAGTGATCACTAAAAAATTGAGAGTTTTCAATAATTTGATTACTATATTTGGTTTAAAAATTAGAGAGTGATCTTGGATCATTGAGGTGATAAGATCACTGCCAAAGAAGGGGATCTGATTCCATCCAAAAGAGTAAGAAAGTTTTATCTTGGAGTGATTTCCAAAACTTTATTTATTTTTTTTATCTACTTTGTGATTTAAATGATATTTTTTCTATTTATACAAAACATGGTGATTTAAACTCACAGTGAATTCTCATAGTCATGCTAATAGTCATGCTAAACACACTAAGTTAATATCACCATCAATGAGGTAACCTTGGTGATTAAATCATGCCGGTGATCTTGCAAAAGCTACCAAAAACACACAAAGAAAAGAGATATGAACGAATTCATGATGCCCGTGGGATTCTTGGTAGACTACCCTTTGATGGATAAACTGACTCAGAGGTTATTGGGTACCAAGGTGGGATATGGATGCTTTAGCGTTCGGATCCCATTGAAGTAAAGCAGCTAGGATCCACTAAGCAAGAAATACACTCAGTGATTAAGGTTAGTCAGTTTAATACTGAATTTTTATTTCCAGCAATTTATGCTAGTCCTAGATCTCATGAAAGGATTTTATTGTGGAATAATTTTAGAATTGTGGCTGCTAATAATTGTTTAGATTGGTTAGTTGCTGGTTACTTCAATGAGGTTCTTAGGTCTAGTGATAAACATGGTGATAGACCTATTACAGCACGTTTGGTTCGCTTGCATTACCAATTCGTTACGGCCTAATTCGGTGTGGGCCCACTTTTCATGCATTTGGTTCACAAAGTCCACCGAATTGTAAATTCCTTTGCAGGCCTTTTTCCTTGTGTACCCGTAATTACAAATCAGAGCATCACCCTCCAATTTGTAATTCAGTATATCTCGCAATCGATAAAGCCATTTATTTCCAAAATTGTCCTTCATTCTCCTCTTAAGTTAGGTCATCCTTACTTTAAAATCTCTTCTCTTCTGCTACATAGAAAGCCAGAAATCTCATGGAAGCTTGCTGCCAGCCATCATTCTATCAAACCACACAAAGCCAGCGATCTTGCTCCCGAAACAAACAGCCATGGGTTTTCTGATATGTTTCCTTTCCTCTTGAACGAATTTTACAAAAATTATCTTTATTCAGAAAAACAAACCATTTCTTCCATGGCTTCAACTTCCCAAAGTACTGTGTCAGATTTAGGCGAAAATTTGAATAGTGCTTCTACTTGTTAATCAGATCTAATCCTAAAGTCAATGAATTTGGTGATTTTTGGAGAGAGGCTGCAAGGAGGGGAAACAAGATTGTTAATCGACATAAACCCTCTCTTTATTTGATACAAAGATAAGTTAGACCCAAAATGAAGCAGTATAAGGGAGACAACAAAAACAAATGGTGATTTTCAGGTGAGGTTTACGTTATGACTTTGGTTTTGAGCCATTTAGATCTAGAAAAATAGATTGTGATTTGGATAAATCCAACAGTGGAAACGTGAAAATGGGGGCTTGAAGATGTGATTTGAAGGTTTTTTTGTTACGATTTGGAGCTTCGGAAAAGGTACACACTGCGGCGGTAGGTGGAGAAGATGAATAAATATGGCTGATTTCTGGGTTTGGGAAGAACATCTTGAAGGGTATTTTAGTTATTTTAATATTAACTCATGTGTTATTCCTATTGAATTCATCCCAACCAAAGCCCATCAACCAAACCAATGAATTAGAACTCAATTCAATTCCGGCCTTATGCAATTCCCATCGAATTTGAATTCAATTACAGCTTTTTTCAATACATTGAACCAAACATGCCATTAATGTCCATAGAGCTCAAATTTTCGAAGATTGTCTTAATGGTTGCTCCTTGACTGATTTTGTGGCTTCGGGTCCCCAGTTTACATGGTCAAATCGTAGGAGTCTTAACCATCTCATTTTTTGAGAAAATTGATCTTGTGTTTGCTAATGTGGGTTGGCGTCTTTCTTTTCATGAGGCAACTGTTAGGCATATCACAACTGCTCACTCTGACTATCGACCCATTTTAATTAATCTTAAAAAGCTTCCTGTGATCCCGGGTGAAAAGCCCTTTAGATCCTAAAAGATGTGGCTTCAACACTTAGATTGTCTTCCTCGCATATCTGATAGTTGGAATATTGGTGATGAACCTATTCACTTGAGCTTAGATAGACTTAAAGTTGAACTTACCCAATGGAATCGTGAACATTTTGGGAATGTGTTTCAAAAAAAAAAAAGAGTTCTTGCTAGAATGGTTGGAATTGATAAGTCTTTAGAATCTGCCCCATCTCAGTTCTTATTACATCTTCAAGAAGTGTTAAGAGGGGAATATAATTCCATTCTCAAGGAGGAGGAGGATCTTTGGGCCCTTAAATCTAGAGTAGATTGGCTTATTGACGGGGAAAGAAACACGGGGTTCTTCCATGCTTCTACAGTCATTAGAAGGAGCTTTAATAGGATTGTGAGACTGCAAGATGCACATGATAATTAGGTTGAAAGTGCGAAAGAGATCAAATCTATTGTCCTAAATCATTTCTTGAATCTGTTTTGTACTTCTCATTTTTTTTCATCCTTTGGCCCTTCAAATGCCCTTGAGAAAATCTCTTGTCTTTCAAACGACTAGTCTCTTAGCCTTTTGACCCCCATCATTGACACGAATATTAAAAAAATTGTGTGGTCCTTTAAGCTTTTCAAAGCCCAAGGTGTGGATGGTTTCCACCCCTTCTTTTTCAAAAGTTGTTGGCTTGTGGTGTGAAACAAATAGGTTTCTCATCTCTTTTGTCAAGAATCTGGACAAACAATTAATCTTACTAAGTTTAAGGTTTTCTTCTCTCCTAATACAAGGCATGAAAATAGAGACTCACTTGTGAACATATTAGGGGTGGGTGAGACTGCTAATCTTGATAAATATCTAGGATTCTCGGTTCACCATGGCAGAGTAACCAAGCATGATTACTCATTTATTATTGATAAGATGAAAGGTAAATTAGCAGGGTGGAAAGCGAGTCTATTATCACCAGCTGCTAGATTGGTCCTTTGCAAATCTACCCTTGAATCAATCTGCACCTATTTTATGCAAAATAGACTGCTACCTATGAGTACTTGTGATAATATTGATAAAGTTTGTAGGAATTTTTTATGGAATGAGTCTGATGAAAAGAGAAAGCTTCATCTTCTTAATTGGGAAGAAGTCACTAAACCAAAAAGCATGGGCAGACTTGGTTTGAAAGATGCGTGGTCTTTAAATTTGGCCATTGTGGGGAAACTTAGTTGGAATTTTGACAGGAATAAAGATACTCTTTGGGCTAGAACTCTTACTGCTAAATATGACAATCGATCAAATGGTAGTAACTCAGGGTCTATTGTTTGGAGATCCATGACAAAAGTGAAAAAGATGATGTCAAATGGGGCTGGTTTCATTGTTAGAAAATGGTAGAAATACTTGGTTTTGGAATGACAATTGGACAGGCTTGGGCAAACTTAGGAACTAGATTCATGGACCTTTCCAAAGAGGGGAAGACTTGACTTTAGTGGCTGATTTCATCCAAAACCAAAATGTCATATCCTTTGAACTTCCTAGGCAAGTCTGGCAAGCTTTACAAGTTGTCCCTCGACAAATTGATGGTTATGGGGATGATATCCCTTGTTGGATGCTCACCTCAAATGGCCTATACTCGCTGGCTTCTGCTTATAATCTTGTGAGAAATCTGTCTAGTATAAGTGACGCTACCTCCAACTTGACGTGGGTTTGGAAGCTTCGTTACTTACCAAAACTTCATTTTTTCTTATGGGAGTGTGCTCGAGAGATTTTACCTACTAGATCCTTCCTAAGACAAAGGGGGCTTGAAGCTCCTACAACTTGTGGCCTTTGTAATCAAGAGGAGGAAACTGTTCAGCACCTCCTCAAAGATTGCCCATTCTCATCCACGGTTTGGACTAAAGCAGGCCTTTATAATAGCACCATGCCCTTCCGATAGTGGCTTAGGGATAAAGTTTGTGATAAGTCGTGTTTCCATCGATATCAAGTTCCTAAAGGTCTTATAGCGATGCATATTCTTTGGGAACTTTGGATAGCTCGGAATGCGAGGGTCTTTAGTGGTGGTAATACCACTAATGATAGGATTATTGTTGATGCTACCGCAAAGGCTGTAGAATTTTTTGCAGTGAATGAGAGAGTTAGTAAACTGCCTTTAAGCCCAATTGTTCATGTTTGTTGGAAACCACCTTACTTTGGGTGGTATAAATTGAATACTGATGGGTCCTCCCTTGGCAACCCTGGTCTAGCCGGAGGAGGAACGGTTCTTAGGGACCATGACGGCAACTGGTTCAGAGGGTCTATTAGACATTTAGGTGTTTGCACTAATTTTATGGCTGAATTGTGGGCACTTAGGGATGGTCTGGAGCTAGCTAGCTCTGTTGGTGCTAGGAAATTAATCATTGAAGTCGATTCTACTGTTGTTATCTCTGTTTTGAACATTCCATATTGTGAAAATTTATTTTCCTTGCCACTTTTACATGACTGCATGTTGCTTATGCTTAATTTGGAAACAGTGAAGTTTCAACATGTTTTTGGGGAGGGGAACAAAGTCACGGATGGTCTTGCTAGAATGGCCAGTGCTTCATTTTGTAGTTCACTTTCCGACTCCTTTTCTATGGGTTGCCAGTTAATTGTGATTTGTGAAGTTGAGTTTGTGTTTAATTTTCAACAAGTTGATCGATCCGCGCTGGCGCGTCGGACATTCTTTGTTATAGATTTTGTTATTCTTGTTTGAATATAGAAAGGATTTCATTTCAAAACTTTGAAATTTTATTAGTATTTTGTGCATTTATGAAAGTAGTTTGCCATTTAAATGGATCTCAATTTTCTATATATATAACTTATTAATAATGGTGGTTGAGTTTTATAGCTGTAAAATTCATCTTTTTTTTTATAAAATCGTAGCTTGTAATCCATTTCTTATTCTCGGACATTAACCTTTTGCTACTTAAAATATCTTCTTTCTAATAAATCTAATTAAATTCTTTCTATCACTATAGTTCGAAAAAGATGAGAGACGTTTTTATTTTTTAAAAGAAAATCATTAAATTAAAACAAAACCAATTAGTCTGAAGACTTTAATGGGTTTTACACATAAAATTACAGAAATAGCGAAATTAGGAAGAACAAAAGGAGGACACAAAGTGGGCAAATGAGTCTTCAAAGTAGCAAAAGACCCAAATGAATTGTGAGAAACTAATTGAGGGCCTTCTTAATAAATAAATAATACTCCCTCCGTCCCATTTTGTTTGTCCACATTTCTATTTTTGGAAGTCCCAATTTATTTGTCCCTTACTAAAATTAAACTATCAAATGTAATTACATTTCCAATTCGACCCTCACTTTTCTAATTTATATCTATGATTGTTTATTGCACAAAAAAATCCTTTAAAGTGAAGAATCATGATTAAATCATTTTTATACTTACAAAGATGCATGTTTCAGTTTTGTCTTCTAATTCCCGTTAGCTCCATAGCTTTCTCCTGCTTTTGACTTTTTTGTTTTTAAGGAAACAACCAATACTAGAATGGAAACTCATACTACTAGCATATCAATGAATATATGTACATATATTTTCCATAACAGGTTCAAAGATTTACAGCCATTTTTCTTGTCTCAAATCTATACAAAAAGGAATTCTTATGCTACCAATAACTAAAGCTTGCAAAAACCCAATATAAGCATTATGGCTGTTTACAAAAAAGACAGCTATAAATTCTGGATGGCCTTCACATAAGGAACAAAAACAGAGCAAAAAATTTCAGGAGCTCCCAAAACCGTCATTCATCATTCCAGCAAGTTGTCAACTCCATATGGATGCTAGGTGGCCATCAATAAATGAACAAAAACAGAGCAAAAAATTC
>AWUE01010822.1:0-18392 GCA_001974825.2 Corchorus olitorius | reverse complement strand
ATTAATTTGCTAAGATTGAGCTTCGACTTTCTTTGTGAATTAATCTCACATGTTTTCAATTAATTTTATTTTTCCCACTTATTGTGTTTTGGTTGCTAGTGGATGATTATTTGATTTGTTTAGAATTTTGGGTTTTCTTTATAAGTCAAATTTATCATTTTGCACTTACTTTTCCAAAAATTTCAAAAAGAGATCATTGAATTTTTTTGTCAAATTACTAGCACAACACATATTGAGGACAATGTGTCTTTTAAGTGTGGGGGAGGAATTAGTCTATTTGAAAGATCCTATTTTTCTATTTTTCTTATCTTATTGACTAGAGATAAATTTTTCAAAATTTTTGAAGAAAATTGAAATTGTTTTGTATTTCTAATAAGTTTTGATTTAATTTCCATGAGTATAGTCTTGTGTAATACTAATTTGGTTTAAATACAATTGAAAATATTTTTCAAATTTTCTTATGTATAATTTCATTCTTTGATTAAGAAGTGTAATTATAAGGTTTTTCATACCCAAAAAATGGTTTGACAAGTGTATTACTTCTAGAACTTGTGTTGAATCTTGTGTACATGTATAGAAGTATGTCATGGATATGTCAAAAACAAAGTGTGGGGGTATGAAGGGTAGCTAATATCTTTAAAAAAAAGAAGTGTTTTCATGAAAGAGGAGAAGAGATACTTCTGATTTTTCCATAGTTGTCACTCTTTGAAAAAATTAATTAATTAATTAATTAATAAAAAGAAAAAGGTTAGTAACCTTAAAAGAGAATTAGAGGCATGGAATGCGGAAGTATTGTCCCTCTGAAAAAAAAGAGCGTTAGTAACCTCAAAAGAAAAAGAGAATTAGTAACCCCTAAATCATGAACACTTCTAAGGTTAGTAACCTTGTTTTCTTAAAATGTAGTCACCCTTTTTAAACCCATTCTAATTTTTGATGAATATCCATGATATTACTTTTTCTTTGGAAATAGATGTAAATACAAGCTTATGGTAAGTTTTCTTGTCAAAATCATCAAAGGTATGTTGATCTTAGAACTTACATTATTGATTGGAGTGAGTTTGTGCATAGTTGATTTGAATCTTATGGTCTTTGTATTTTTACTAACTTATATTGCATTTGATTAGAAAATGTAGATTAAATTCTTAATTTGTTAGAAGTACTCTGTTTTCTAAAGTCTGATGTTTCTAGTCAATGTTTTCATAATGTTTGTGGGTGTCGTTCTAGTTAAGAAAACCCTCAGGTGACATCACACCTCCTAAGTACCTATATCAGTCTTAGGTTGAAATGGCTTGCGTCACGAGCTAAGTGCCACCGTACACCTACGAAAGTGGAATCAATACATTGTTTAGTTTAGGACTAACTTTTGTTTTCTTAGGATTTTTAGCACTAGTTTGCTAGGGACTAGCAAAGCTTAAGTGTGGGGGAAATATGATCAAACCAAAATCATACACCTTTTTATTAGCTTTTTCATATGCTTTTTGAGTGTTTTATGCTTGATTATGCCTTATATTGGTTATAATTGTGTTCATAGGTGTTGACAAGAAGAAAAGTGCAAAATCACCAATTTTGTACCTTTATAGAGCCTTTTTGGATGATTTATGACACAAATACTTTCCAAGGAAGTTTTGGATGAAGAATGGAGCCATCATGTTCGTGATTGAAGAACTTGAAGAGTCAATTTTATACTTATCAAAGTCATAAAGTTGATTTCTTGGTGTTTTCAAGGCAAAGGAGCAAAGACAAGTTCAAGGCAAGAAGACATGTCAAGGTGATGAGCTATGACACAGCCCATCTGGGTGATCAGGCGAAACACATGGGTCTTCAGACAAACAATGTGGGCACCCAGCTGGAGTCGTAACACTGCCACCTGGGTTCTCAAGCAAACCACATGGGTGCTCAAGACAACCATGTGGACGCCCAGGTAGAGTCGGGGTCCTTGTCCCGCGCGCCACCAGCAGCCAGCGTCGACACTTTCATGTCACTTCCTTTTGAAGCTACTTCAATACTTTCCAGATTTGGCGACAGTTGGGTAAAAAAGCCATAACTTTTGATCCAGAGCTCCAAACGAGGCGTATGAACATGCGTTGGAAAGCTAACTCCAAGAGTTACAACTTTCGTGTTTTGCTCGAAGCCCAGATCTGACATTTTCATGGACGAAAATGCCCCTGAAGTCTGCGGACAGAATCTGTCTTGGGCCTGACTTGCGTTTTTGATCAATTGAGCCCATATATTCTATTTGGGTCAGCTTGAAGATATGGAGAACAACCCAGAACGTCCCTAGGGTTATTTTAAGTCAGCTACAACTCTAAATTAAACCCTAGGCAGTCCCCTATATAAACCCTCTTATCCTAGAAACCCTAGACACATAGAATAGTTTGTATCTCTTTTTATTTTCGAAGGATTTGCGGTTTTGAAGAGGAGGTCGCCGCCTCCCTCTTCTCTTCCTATTTTCTTTGTAAGTTTTCCAGTCTCTCATGGATTGGAAACAATCCATGAGTAGGTAAACTCTTATACTTCTTTTCCTTAGGTATTTTTGATCAATAATCTATGGTGAGACTTTTGTTCTTAATAATTTGATTTTTCTGTTTGAATATGTTTCTTATCCCTATGCTTCATCTTATGTGTTCATATTTTGATTGATTTGGAGTACTACTTATCTTGAGATTTATGAATGCTATAGTTAGATTCAAGTTAACTCGAATTGAGTTAATGTTGGTCCAAGTGACAGTTGTTATTCTAGGAATTCTAGATTCAATGGGATTATCAAACCTTATTGAAATCTATAGGCCGAATTGGAAATAGATGTAGATGAGTTTGGTATTGATTTATCATGCATGTGGAAAAGAATAATCTTAATGCTTATTCTAGGAAGGGCTGGAACCCGGATCAGAATATTAGAGGTTAGTTTTAGCGAGATGCGGATTAATCTTATTAGCATGTTGGAATTAGCATTACGTCTATTCCTATACCAATTATTTAAGTGGAGTTGTTTAAGAATGTTAAGAGGATTACTTTATTCCAATGAAAATTGATGTCTACGTCTTAGGCTATATATCGATTTGGGGTAATTTATGATTGTTAATTGATTGCAATTTAAGTCAAATTCATGTCTTGTGTCCATGATCCATGATTTATTAGATCAAAATAATTACCTAAAGGAGAAGAAGTATGTTTTTAATCCATTGTTTTTCTTAAACTATTTTCTTAATCTTTAGTTTAATTCTATTTTATTGTTTTCTAGTTTAATTTGTCTATTTTGAAAAACCCATAAAAATCCCCTTTGATAAGACTTTCTTACGTGTGATTTGGATTTAATTTGTTTCCACCTTCTCTGTGGGATTCGACCCCTACTTGCCCTAGCTATTAGTTATTGGTTTGTGGGGATTTATCTTGTGATTTGATCAACGACCGATCAAAGGTCCACACCAAATCACTTTCCTTGACACTTGAAGCAGGACAAGACAGCAAATCTCTCCTCCTCTCAACGTCTCAGGGTAACTTTTCTTTACTTTTTCTTCTCCCCTCCCCTTTTTCTAAGTTTTACCAAGTGGTAAATATGCCACCTAAGGTTGATGAAGGCATATCTAGCCATGTTATGCAAACCAGAAGCAAAAATGTGGCAGATCCTTCATAATTACCTTTGCAATCTGATTCAAAGGTCTTGTTGCAATACCTCACTCAAGCCATGAATGAAATTTCTTTGGCACAGGAACAAAGGATGCAACAACTTATGAGATCTATAGATCAGATGAACAAGTCTCATGACCAACTTAAGGAGGCTAATGACTCTTTTAAGGAGCAGATGATTCAAGACCGTGAGAACATCCTGGCTCAGATTGGTCAAGTAGAAGATAGACTCGGGGGGCAAATCCAACAGATAGCCCAAGATCCGAGGCAAGTTAACCTGCTTGCACTTCTCCCTCCACCTGTGGCGCCATTAGCTAATAAACGTGCCAACCAGGTGAGATTTCCACCTCAAGTGGAAGTGGTTGGTAACAACAACTTATCACCTCATAGGGAAGGAGTAGCAAGGGGTGAGAATGAAGCTGATCTCATCCCTGGGCACCAGGAGGCAGTTGATCATGCGCCTGATATCGTGGAGGAGGAGGTCAACCCAGTTGGTCCTCGAGCTGCGGCTTATGTACCACCCCATGTGAGGAATGGTAATGGCAATGGTGCAAGGAATGGCCATCAACGCCATCCTGGTCCACGCCACCCACCTCAAGGTGTTGATGCACAAGGCCCAGTCAATCAGAACCACATCAGGGAGATGATTGAAGACATGATTGGTCCAGCCTACAGGAGAGTAGGCAGGCCATCTTTTCAGAAACCTTACCCTGAGGAGTATGATAGAATCTACCCTCTGCCTCGTGGGTACAAGGTCCCTGACTTCACAAGCTTCTCTGGCACCTCTAGCGAGCAAACGACTCTGGAGCACATTGCTCGTTTCACTGTGCAATGTGGAGAAGCCAACCCTGGCTACCACAAGCTTCGCCTGTTTCCCAACTCTGTCACAGGTGCAGCTTTTACTTGGTACATCAACTTACCACCCAACTCTGTAAGAACCTGGGAGGAGATGGAAAGGTTGTTCCACACACAGTTCTATAGAACTGAGCTTGAGGTCTCCATGGCAGACTTGTCATGCCTCTAACAAAGGAAAGGAGAGTCAGCTGAGGAGTACTTAGCTCGTTTCAAGAAGCTAAGGAATATGTGTCGCACACCTCTGCATGAGATAGAGTTTGTGCGCCTAGGTCAGAATGGACTTGACATAGAACTTCGAAAAAAGTTCGAAGGATTTGATTTCAGAGACTTCTTCGAGATGTCAACTAAGGTGACAAGATATGAGACTCTTCTTCGAGAGGAGAATGAAAGGAGAAGTTCATCTTATGGAACTTATTATCAAGAGCCAAATTTTGAACTCGGGATAGCTGAGGTCAAGGTAGATCACCCCATTGAGTGTCCATGTCTTGTGAAGGCAGGAGTAGGACACCCTCAGACCCAGGAAAGGTTTGCTTCTATGTACCAGAGACAAGCAGAGAAGAAACCTTATGATGGAAGCAAAACTTACTCATTTGATACTTCAAAAACAAATGAAGTTTTTGACTTCCTACATAAGTCTGGTATGATTAAGTTACCACCTGGACATGTCCTTCCTTCACCTGAGGACATCAAAGGAAGAGAATACTGCAAGTACCACGACTCCTGGAGGCATCCAACCAACAACTGTACTGTGTTCAAAAACATAGTACAAGAAAAGATAGAAAAGGGAATCTTGAAGTTCCCTGAGGCGCCCAAGAAGGATATGGGAGTTGACAAAAATCCTTTCCCAGCTCCTATCCACATGGTCGCATTCAACCTCCCAAAGGATGGACAACTGACTAGTAAGGAGAAGGGGGAAACAACTCCCAAGAGGTCAAACTTGGCTCCAAGCACCTCCTTGGCGGCCAACCCTCAACATGAAGGTAAGTCTTATCACCACTCTGCTAAAACTAAAAAGTCGGTTGATAAAGCTAAATCAAAGACTCTGGGTGTGCATTCAGATCGGCCTTGCAATTCAAACACGGCCTCTGATAGGCTTAAAGCACCTAGGAGGAAAATAGAACTTTTCTCATCTGAAGATGAGGAAGAACCTGTGGAACATCTTGATGCCTCCTCTAGGAAGAAGGTTCAACAAAAGTTGGAGTTTTCATCAAAGACTCCACTCCAAAGGAAAGAGAGAAGTAGGGCAAAGCACACTCCAAGCTCGGGGGGCAAGCCAGAAACTTCCTTACCTCCTCCTAAGCAGAGCAAACGGGAATGTGGAGGACCATCATCAAAAGTGGTGCCACCTTCCTCTCATCATAGCTCATCTGCCCATCACAAGGTGCAAAGATCTTCCAAGAGAGAGCATGATCAACAACCACAAGTTGAATCTCGTTCTAAGCCTTTTCCAAAGAGGGCTAAGCGTGAGATTAGACCATGGTTAGATCATAAAAAGGAAGAATATCGCCATGCAGTTGTGAGAAAAGAGATGAAGCTAAGAGGTGACCATGCACGACCAAGAAAGGTCAAGCCACCATCAGACACTCCAAAGGGTGTGTGGCGAAAAGTGCAACATCCCAAGTATCCAGTTTAAAAGAATAGGAAGACTTGGAGGAGATGAGAACTTCGAAAAAGAGCTAAGGCTCGAAATGAAGAAGTACTTGACACCATGCAAGTTGATGAGAGTGGAAATGAGCCTTCAAAGGATCCACCACCTATCAACGAGATGGATATATCTCTCATGGACCTAGCGGACATGGGAGTAAAGCTATGTAAGGAGAAAATCCTTTCTGAAGAAGCAAAGCTCAAAGCAAAAGCACTTGAGTTAAGTAAGAAAGAGGTTGAGCTCTAAGATCGAAGGCAAGCCTTGATTGATATAGTTTATGGCAACGAAGATTATTCCTGCCAAGAACTAGCAAATAAAGGCGCCATCAATGAGAAAGCAGTCCTTGCATATAGAAGATTGGCTATGAGAGCATTAACCATAGGAGATGAAGATGGAAGAGATGATGATTTCGAGATCTGTAGTATTGGTGACGATTCATACTACCAAAAGTTTCCCTATGAAGCTTTGTCTAAAAGACTTGAAGACTGGCCATCACATGAGGCCACTCAAGATCTACTCCACATCTCAGAGAACATGCCACCATGGCAAATATCAATTTTGCTTGAATTAGCGAAATTAGATAAAGAAAGGAAAGAGTTTGAAGCTAAGAGATTATAACACATCGAAGCTGAAAACATCCTTTTCGAAAGACAAGAAGCTATAGATGATGCTGCTAAGCAACTCCTTAGGAGGGTCTTCATCGAAGAGCTTAACATGAAGGTAGACAAGACCCTAGGAGACCAAGATCAAAGTCAATGGACTCCACACTGGGAGGATAGTGGCGCCACCCACATGGAAGATGCCATCCCAAATTCATCTAATTAAAACATGTGTGATGAAGATTTGGGAGAGAAGCCTGTCGCCATGAGTGAAGAGGAAACATTAGCTGCTGAGGACTTTGACAACAAGTCTGTTGATTCATTGACCTTTGGGCAGTTCATGGTTAACCTTAACCATACTACTATCACTCTGCCATGCACATTTGCTGCTAGATTAAAAGAGCGAGTGGAATCATTTGAGCCACCCTCTCCCCAGGAGAGTGAAGATGTCATTGAGATCCCTTCAAGTTATGAAGAAGACTCAGGGGCAACACCTCAGATGATGCAAAAACTATGATCTTCACCAAGCCCGATAAAGCAAACACTTGCCACATCAAGCCTTTATATATCAAAGCACATGTTGATGGCTTTCCAATCAGCAGGATACTTGTTGATAATGGTGAAATGGTGAATCTCATTCCCTACTCATCATTAAAGAAGCTTGGCAAGTGCACTGATGATTTAATCAAGTCAGGAGTCGCTGTGAGTGATTTCTCTGGCAATATCAAGAAGACAAGAGGCATATTGCCTGCCCAGCTGACCATTGGGTCAAAAACGTCCCTCTCTGCCTTCTTTGTAGTTGATTCCTCATCAACTTACAACATACTGCCTGGTAGGGATTGGATTCATTCCAACTGGTGTGTCCTGTCATCTTTACACCAACTACTGATGTTTTGGAACAGTACTGAAGTTGAAGTGGTCAAGGCAGACAACAGAGCATTCAAAGTTGAAACCAACGCAGTAGATACAAGGTTCTATGATGGAACCATTGGACCAATAAGGTTCATGGGCCAGGACAAATATGGCCGGCCATACCCATTCATTTCCACAGGAGAAGTCAAACAAGAAGCCTTGAAAGAGGTGATGGAAAGTCTTGTGCGGCCTGATGCTTTGATCCCTTTCAAGCCGCTTCCATGTGCTCCTATCATAGAAGAGATCCCATGAGTACACAACCTAGAGAGGTTGTGTTGGCCAACGACACTTTGAGAAAGTTGTCGACATTGGCCATAAAAATAAAGCTCCAAAGCTTAGAGGACTCAGCCGCCCCACCAGCTAATGCGGCTTATCAAAGTGTAGAAAGTACACAAGATGAGATCACCATGGAGGAACTTGATCTTGCTCCCATGAAGTTAGATGATCTCAAGGTCGAGGTACAAGATCCTTTGCTTGAAGTGAATCTTGGTACTGAAGAAGAGCCTAGGCCGACTTATATAAATCAGTTGTTGGCCGAAGAAGATAAGCCACGCTTTGTAGCCTTGTTGAAAGAATACAAAGATTGTTTCGCCTGGGACTATGACGAAATGCCTGGCTTAAGTCGTGATTTGGTGGAGCACCGCCTGCCAATCATTGAAGGTTACCATCCCTATCAACAACCTCCTAGAAGGATGGCTAATGATGTCATCCTTAAGTTAAAGAGGAAGTTGAAAGACTTCTTAAAGCAGGATTCATCCGTACCGCAAGGTATGTAGAATGGATTTCAAACATAGTTCCTGTAGTTATAAAGAATGGTAAGATCAAGGTGTGTGTTGACTTTCATAACTTGAACTCTGCCACCCCGAAAGATGAATATCATATGCCTATTGCAGACTTACTGGTAGATGGGGCTACCCAACATCAGGTGTTATCCTTCATGGATGGACACAGCGGCTACAAGCAGATCTACATAGCAGAGGAGGATGTTCCAAAAACAACTTTTCGCTGTCCAGGTGCAATCGGTACTTTCGAGTGGGTAGTCATGCCCTTTGGACTCAAAAACGCCGGTGCAACCTATCAAAGAGCCATAACGCCATCTTCCATGACATGATTGGAAAATTCATGGAGGTATACATAGATGATGTAGTGGTTAAGTCACACAACCACCTTGATCACATTGATCATCTAAGGCGCTCATTCGAAAGAATGAGACAACATGGTTTGAAAATGAATCCATTGAAATGTGCTTTCGGTGTGAGTGCAGGTAACTTCCTTGGATTTTTGGTTCATCAACGAGGCATCGAGATAGACCAAAACAAGGCAAAAGCCATCATACAGGCAAAACCGCCCACCTCAAAGAAAGAGCTCCAACGCTTCCTTGGACAAGTCAACTTCTTGAAAAGATTCATCTCCAACACTGCTGGTAAGACCAAGGCGTTTTCACCACTGTTGAAGTTGAGAGACAAGGAGGAGTTTCAATGGAATGACAAACATCAAGAAGCTTTTGAGGCCATCAAGAAGTACTTAGCTTCGCCTCCTGTACTAGTTCCTCCTAAGAAAAATAAAACATTGTACCTATATGTTGCGTGATGTCTATTGGCTCAGGGGTTAGGAAAAGGGAAGGAACAAGCAGTGTACTACTTAAGTAGGACTCTTACTGATGTAGAGACTCGGTATAGTCCTATAGAAAAGCTATGTTTGTCACTCTACTTTGCAGCAATAAAACTAAGACATTACATGCTCTACTTTGATGTCTATGTTATCTCAAAAACTGACTTAGTAAAATACATGTTATCTCGGCCTCTCCTTAAAGGCTGACTAGGCAAGTGGTGCCTAGCACTTTCTGAGTTCAGTTTCAAGTATATACCTTAGAAGGCAGTGAAAAGGCAAGCAATTGCTGACTTTCTAGCCGACCACCCATGCTTAGACTTGGGAGAAGAGTTTGAAGATACAAACTTTGTCATGGAGGTATCTTTAATTGCACAAGTCCATCATTGTTATCATACTATGCAGTGGCAGTGCAATTGTTAGAAAAATTTGATGATGTAAGGATAGAACACGTCCCCAGACATAGAAATGAGTCTGCAAATGTTGCTGCACAATTCGCATCTGGCCTTATATTCCAAGATGATATCTGGAAGAAGGTGGTAAATGTTGAGAGGAGGAGCATGCCTTCAACATTTACTAGGGACAATGTGTTCGAAGTGTATAACCTAGTACACAAACTTGATGATTGGCGCCAGCCATTCCTTGAATATCTCCAAAATCCATCAACAAGGGTCACCAGGAGGATAAGGACTCTGGCTGTGCACTACACTGTCTTAGCTGATGAGTTATATCAAAAAGACTTAGACGGATCTTTAATGAGATGTTTAGATCAAGATGAAGCTAACAAAGTCATCAAGGATGTGCATGAAGGTCTATGTGGTGCACATCAAGCTGATAGAAAGATGAGATGGCTAATACGCAGTCATGGTTTCTATTGGCCGACCATCATGAAGGACTGCATGGAATTTGCCAAAGGCTGCCAGGCTTGTCAGAAGTATGGCCCTATATGGAGACTTCCATCAGAAGAGCTACATTCTATACTAAAGCCTTGGCCATTCAGAGGATGGGCAATTGATCTCATTGGAAAGATCTACCCACCTGCCAAAGGAGGTGTCTGCTTTATTATAGTTGCCACAGATTATTTCACCAAGTGGGTGGAAGCAAAAGCTCTGAATGGCATAGCTCATAATGACATCAAGAAATTCATCAAGGAACATATCATCTACCGCTTTGGAATTCCAGAAACTCTCACCACTAATCAAGGTACTAACTTTGATGGTGAGATCACATGGAGTTTGGAAGAAAAATTTGGCCTAAAATTCACCAAGTCCACGCCATACTATGCTCAGGCTAATGGACAGGCCGAAGCTTTTAAAAAGTTGATGATAGGCATCATAGAAAAAATGATAAGAGACAAACCCGGTAAATGAGATAGAGTCTTACCTAAGGCTTTGTGGGCATACAGGATGTCACAACGCTCAAGTACTGATGTGAGTCCATTCAGCCTCACCTATGGTCATGATGCAATGGTCCCGATGGAACTTTAGGCTAAGTCAGCCAGAGTTGCATTCCAAAATAACTTGCAGTGGTATGATTACAATGATGCCATGATGATTGAGCTTGAAGACCTTGACTCTGAAAGGTTGGATGCTTTAGATCACCTGCAAGCACAGAAGAAGAAGGCGAAAAGAAGTTACAATAAGAAAGTTCGTAAACGAAGTTTCATCGAAGGCGAACTAGTGTGGAAAGCTTTCTTGCCTCTTGGCTCTAAGAAACGCGGGAAATGGTCTCGCAAGTGGGAAGGACCATTCTGTATCAAGAAAGTACTTAAGAATGGTGCCTATTGGTTAGAAACTGAGGATGGTGATTCCCATAGGAAGTTCATCAATGGGCGCTATTTGAAGAAGTACTATCCAACTGCATGGGAGGCAAAATCTGATCCAAATCCTGAGTTTGACATGGAGGAGGAATTAGATGATGTGCCTATGACTCAACTCACAGCCACATGCTTCACCGAAGTATAAGACTTACACGCTTCGTGGACTTAGCCACCCCAATTGCGTTCTTGTCGCTTTAAATAAAAACAAAATAATTTTATTACTTATAGAGTAATAAAAATTTCAAATTTTGCCAATGACCTTAGGGAATGGCGAAAATTGAAAGGAAAATAAGAAATTCCATCACTAAAATTTTACAAGTGTTGTGGAATTTAATTTTCAAAATTTGGCCTTAGTCAAAAGGAGGAGGCCGAAATTTTCAACCATTTTTGGATGTTTTTTGCCGAAAAATTCTAAGTATTATTGGCAATTTAATTCCAAATAATTTCCAAGTATTTGATCTTTGTGGTTTTAGTCATAAGACCAAAAGATTAAATTGACAAAGGATTTTGTTTAAGGTATATGGCTAAAATAAATAAAAAGCCACTAATATTAAAGTTGGCAAAAACTCATTGCCACCAATTCAAAACAAAACTTAACTTGTTTGAAATTGAAAATCAATTCATAAAACAAAATCTTAAAGTCATGAAGTACTTGAGAAAAATTAAAAGTACTAAAGGAAATAAAATTCTAAGCCAGGAGGCGAAAACTACTCCTCCTCATCAGACACCTCAGCTTCTTCTTCTTCAACCTCAGCAAAGGGGTCATCCCCGCTGAAGACTTAAAAGTAGTTGGGGATATTTCTTATCCAAGTGCGAAAAATGTTGTTCAATTGCTCCAATTGGAAGTACTTGGTGCCCATATCTTCTTCAAGACCAGTAACATCAACCAAGGAGGCAGCAAATTCTTCAATCTGCTTACACTTCTCTATAGCAGCTTGCTCCCTGTCAGTCTTCAGAATGGTGAGTTCACTCTCCACTTTGGTCATCTGAGCTCTGAGACTGTCCAAAAGTGAGTTGAGAAGTACTTCATGGTCAGTAGGATTGGTCATCTCATGGAACTTCATAATCTCAAGTTCCAACTCTCCTCTGCCAGTCAGGTATTCGACCTTAGTCAGATGAACTTGGGCCAATGTTTTGGAAGTATGGTTGTAGTCATCAGCAAACACCTTGAAGAGAATTGGGGATTCACGCCAAAATTGAACAATGTGAGGATCAAACCCTAGGGAAGGCACATATGATATCAATTGACCTCAAGATTGAATCTGCATTCTCCTTCATACTAGCACGCTTGGCATTGATGAAAAAGCTCTTGATATCATCAATAGCCATCTCGAGCTCCAAATTTGAGGGAATTGCTCCCATAACCTCCACCTTAGGAAAATTTAGGAGCGCTGCAAGAAGATCCTTAGCAACTACAAAATTAACAAAGTTGTTAGAATACAATTTTTGTTAATAAGTTTGGTGAAAATAAATATTTTTACCACCTTAAAAATTATTCTCTAATTTTATTTCTTGGAAAAAATAATTATTATGGCTACCAAAAATAATTATGGTAATATTTTTAAGAAAATAAAAGTAATTTTTGGTCAAAAATTACACTAAGGCCGAAAATATCAATGTGCATACCACACAAGTTGTAATTGTTCAACTAAAGTCATGATATGCTAAAATTCAAGGTTTTTTGGTGAATTAAGAAATTAAACTTAATTTGACCTAAACCTAAACTTCAATTTTTGGCTAAGTATGCTAATTTGGCCAAAATTAACTAAGCAAAACCCTAATTCCTAAAGAGCATGCCGCCCAATTTGCAATTTTTGCAATTAAGGGCCCGACATGCTAGGGTTTGCTAAAATTCATCAATCGGGATGTGCACGTGTCAAATTAAACCTAATTTCATGTGCTAAGGACCTGATTTGATGTAAATAATTGGCCAAAAACAGCAATTTTGGCCGAAACCCTAAGGATATGGAGGGATTGAGTGCCACCCAACTTGCAATTTATGCAATTAAGGGCTCGACACTCTAGGGTTTTTAAAATTTCTAGCTAATTGGGTAGTGCACGTGTGAAATTAAACCTAATTTCATGTGTATAGAACCTGATTTCGTGTTAATTATTGGCCAATTTTATCAATTGGGCCAAAATTAGCAAGAACTTTAACCTAAAAACCTAATACTATGCCGCACTTTGTGATTTATGCAATTAAGGGGTTGCGGCATACTAGGGTACTAAAATTATAAAATTAAGGCTCCTATACTTTTAATTAGGACTTAATTTTATGATTAATTCCCTGAATTTTTGGCTAATTTAATCAATTTGGCCAAAATTCCCAAAATCGAATAAACCCTAGGAACTAAATTGAAAAATGCCGCCCAAAATTTAAATCCATCAATTGGGGCCGTGGCATCCTAAGGTTTATCATCCTTGTTCAATTGGGTTTAGGGTTGACCTAATCCTAACCTAATTTCATAAGGAAAACACCAATTCCTAATCCAATTTGGCTTCCTATACCTAATAGGATTTGCAATCCTAGCCAAATAAGGTCATAAACTTGCGCCTAAGGAAGGAAAATTGAAAGTCGATGAATGCAGCCCCTATGTCGACATGATCAACATGATTTCATGCCATGGAATCCTAATTTCTTGCAGCAACATGTTCACCTAAAGATCTGTGGCAAAATTTAAGTCCTAGGCCGAAAATTACATAGTTTTTACTAAGAATTTTTGCCAATTTCTTTACTAAATTGATTTGATTTCAAAATCAAATTTTTGCCTAAAATTACAGCAGCCATATCATGCCAAAATCATCATCAAAGTCGACCTAAAACATGGCAATTGAGCTAGGGTTGACAGCATAAAGGAAATTGATGAACTTAAGTGCAAAAATTAAAAAGTTCATGAGCAATTACCTTGATTTTGTGCCGATTTGGGATCAATCACAATGGACTTGAGCTTAGGTCTTGCTTGATTTGATTGGGAGTTGCCATCATGGGAGTTTGATCCAAATTGCTTGATTCTTGCCAAGGATTTGGAAGTCTCCAAGAACAAGGAACCGCGGCATGAATTGCTTGGCATGAGTGATGATTTTTGGTAATGATTTTTGTTGTTACCTTGATCTTTGGAAGCCATTGAAGCTTGAAAAGTTGCTGGAAAATTCGGCTAAGTATGGTACCAAGGAGGGGGTGTCGACGTTGGCTAGGAAGTAAGAGGAAAAATTTCGGTCCAAGACCAATTTCCTTAAATACAAGCTTAAAGTCTTTTAACAGCAAAGACTTAAGCTTGGGGGGGGGGGGGGGCGGGGGCATTGCTTATACCTCAATTTACAATTGAGGGTAAATTGGTCTTATCATAATTATAATCAAGATGTGTGGTTAGGATTTAATCAAAATTCCTAAAGAAACTAGGTTTCTGCACCACCTTAATTCAAATTGAATTAGGAAAGTCTTGTAAATTAATTGCAAGGACTGAAATTAATTGATTATTATTAATAATTATTTTATTGAATAATTATTATTAAAAATCCCACATGTGCAGCCCCTGCCTAGGTGAGTGGCAGAGGAAATCAATCAGAAGCAGTTTCCTTTGATATTGTTGCCTGCTAGGGAGGCAAACAAGTAAAAAAGGAAAATTGCTTGTCATCTGTCCATGAGATGAAAAATACCTCATGGACATACATAGCAAGGCCCAAGTCGTCTCCCATACAGAGGAGAGGCCGCCCTTTGCCCTGCAGAGAGATATTTTTCTCTCCCTGCAGGAAGGAGGCAGAGAGCTAAAGTTTGTCAGCAAGAGAAACATCTATGCACGTAAGAGAGGCATGAGATTTTCAACCTCACACCTCCTCCATATAGTCGACCAACCATAGTGGAGAAATCGCCTAGCCCTTTTCCCCTCCCCGGGAGGCGAAATTGCAACTTGTATTTTGTTCAATTAAGGACAAGATAGTAAAATTGATCAATTGAAGAGGCTAGAGGCTGCAATTTCTTCCAAGGAGCACACCATGATGATCCTTGAGCTATGTAGATCATTTTGGCAAAATTTCACCTCGTCCTGACATCAAAGTAAAAACTTATGCCCGGTTTTTCAGTTAATGACATTTTTGGGAGTGAAACAAAATTCACCATGATAGAGAGTTCGAATTAACTTAGGATTTTTTCCATGATCTTATGGAGATATTCTAAGCCTACTGGTGAAATTTTGGTTGAATCTGAGATCGTTTGCAACTTTTGCATTCTTTTCAATTAAGGACATATGGCTTTCTCACCCCGATTTAAGCCATCTTCTTAATTAATTATTATTTTTCATGATTTGAAGAGCTAAATATGGCTAAGTATGAGTAATTTCGTGGCTTTGATGATCAAGGTTCAAATCGTGATGTCAATTGGCCACTACTTAGTTAAAATTAGTTAAATTCAGCACAAAAGAAGCAATGAAGGCTCGCTGGACTGTGATAAGAAGAGGAAGGAAATATCATCAACCACCCAGGAGGCAGATTTCCATCACCTATCTAAACAGAGTGGCGCCCTAGTCCATTTCTTGTCCTCTCCTCAGCAGTTGGAGACAATTAGAAGGAGAAGGAAGCTTCACTTCACCTTCCTGGAAGCTGTCATCTGTATAGGAGGAGGATTTTGCCTTTCTCAGCAAGGCAAGCCCATTAAATGCTCAAGCCCATACCGTCCCTTATATAAAGGGAGGCCATTCTCAGGTTTCAGCAGATTCCGTATCTCAAACATTTCTCCCGAAAAATAAAAAATCAGCTCCTACAGCTACAAACTTGCTCCACGCAAAAATCCAAACTCCGTGCTTATTTTCTCTCTGGCTCTGCGCCATTTTCACCCTATTCATCACGAGTTCTTCACTCGTTCTTCATATTTTCCTTGTTTAGATCTTGTCTCAGGACAAACAAACACTCTTTTAGTGTTTTTCTCTTGTTTCAATCTTGTCTCCGGACATACAAACACTGTACACGTGTTCTTCATTCAGAAATAACAGAGCAGTTTGTTATTTTCTTGTCAATTTCAATTGCAATCAAAGCAGATCTCCCAGATCTGATCCAAAAAGAGAAGAGGCCCAGTTATGAGAAGTAGTTCGTGTGGATCCAATCATTTAGATGCTCCGGTGTGACTTTGATCCAGTCCCCACAATCGTTCTGATCTTTTAATCTGCTGCTCCGTGCACCAGATCCAGTTTTTACAACCTCTTTGTCAATTTCAGCAAATTGACTAGCACGCCCATACGCTGTCATAAAGAATTCTCCACGAAAACTCTAGCAAGAGATTTTTGGCGCAACAGATTCAAAAGATTGCTACTTCTTATTTTCAGAAACTATTTAACTCTACTGAACCTAAGCACTTCAATGATGTACTTGAAAAAATTCAACCTCGTGTCACAGCAGAAATGAACGCATGTCTTCTTTCAGAGTTCTCAACGGAGGAGATTCATGATGCTCTCAAACAAATGCACCCCAAAAAGGCACTAGGTCCTGATGGTATGCCTGCTCTCTTTTTTCAAAAACATTGGTCTTTATTAGGTAGTGACGTTGTTAATTTTTGTCTCAATTTTCTTAATGGCAATCTTTCTTTGCATGAGATCAATCATACTCATCTTGCATTAATCCCCAAAGTAAAAGAGCCAAAGAATATGACTCAATTCAGGCCCATAAGTTTATGTAATGTCATTTGTAAAATTATTTCCAAAGTTCTAGTGAACAGGCTGAAGGTTTATCTCTCAAGTTGTATCGATGAGACGCAGAGTGCTTTCGTCCCGGGTCGATTAATCACTGATAACATTTTGGTGGCATATGAACTTCTGCATACTTTGAGAAACAACCAGAAAGGGAAGTAGAGCTTTTTTGCGCTGAAATTGGATATGAATAAAGCCTATGATCGGGTTGAGTGGGATTTTTTGGAGGCTGTTATGCTATGGATGGGTTTTGATGGTAAATGGGTTGGTATGATTATGTCTTGTGTTTGTTATGTCTTTTTTCCGGTTATTGTTAATGGTGAAGTTACAGATAGTTTCAGTCCTGGTAGAGGTTTAAGACAGGGGGATCCTCTATCCCCTTACCTGTTCTTATTTTACACTGAAGCTCTCTCTGCCATGTTGTTTGATAGCCAGAACAGAGGTTTATTACAAGGTGTGGCTGCTAGTCGAAATGGACCGAAAGTGAATCACTTATTCTTTGCTGATGACAGCCTATTATTTGGTAAAGCCAACTTGGTTGAAAGCAAAAGGGTGAAGGACATACTAACGAGGTACGAAGAATGTGAACGCATGACAACCTCGTGTCACAGCAAAAATGAACGCATGTCTTCTTTCAGAGTTCTCAACGGAGAAGATTCATGATGCTCTCAAACAAATGCAGCCCACAAAGGCACTAGGTCCTGATGGTATTACGTCTGCTCTCTTTTTTTCAAAAACATTGGTCTTTATTAGGTAGTGACGTTGTTAATTTTTGTCTCAATTTTCTTAATGGCAATCTTTCTTTGCATGAGATCAATCATACTCATCTTGCATTAATCCCCAAAGTAAAAGAGCCAAAGAATATGACTCAATTCAGGCTCATAAGTTTATGTAATGTCATTTATAAAATTATTTCCTAAGTTCTGGTGAACAGGCTGAAGGTTTATCTCCCAAGTTGTATCGGTGACACGCAGAGTGCTTTCGTCCCGGGTCGATTAATCACTGATAACATTTTGGTGGCATATGAACTTATGCATACTTTGAGAAACAACCAGAAAGGGAAGCAGGGCTTTTTTGCACTGAAATTGGATATGAGTAAAGCCGGGTTGAGTAGGATTTTTTGGAGGCTGTTATGCTACGGATGGTATTTGATGGTAAATGGGTTGGTATGATTATGTCTTGTGTTCGTTCTGTCTCTTTTTCGGTTATTGTTAACGTTGAAGTTACAGATAGTTTCAGTCCTGGTAGAGGTTTAAGATAGGGGATCCTCTATCCCCTTACCTGTTCTTATTTTACACTGAAGCTCTCTTTGCCATGTTGTTTGATAGACAGAATATAGGTTTATTACAAGGTGTGGCTGCTAGTCGAAATAGACCGAAAGTGAATCACTTATTCTTTGCGGTAAAACTACCCGGGAGGTCCCTGTACTATACGAAATATTGATTTTGGTCCCTGTACTTTTTTTTTCTTCAAATTCGTCCCTCTACTATCAGAACCTATCACCAGAGGTCCCTCACGTTAACATGCCGTGACAGACCCGTCAAATATGCTGACGTGGCACTAACACCGTCTTTTTTGCTGACGTGGCAGATGACACGTGGAATAAAAATTAAATTTTTTTAATATATTTTATTTTATTGAAATTTATTTTG
>AWUE01010813.1:0-14301 GCA_001974825.2 Corchorus olitorius | reverse complement strand
CAAAGGATAATGAATGACATTTTCAATCCATACTCTCAATTTACAATTGTTTATATTGATGATGTCTTAGTTTTCTCAGAAACCTTGGATAAACATTTCAAACACTTACATATTTTCATTAAAATTATCAAGAATAATGGTTTAGTTATTTCCAAATCCAAAATAAGTCTATTTCAAACAAAAATCAAGTTTTTAAGCCACTATATTACCCAGGGTACCATTACCCCAATAGAAAGGTACATAGAATTTGCTAGCAAATTTCCAAATAAAATCCTAGACAAAATCCAATTACAGAGATTTCTAGGAAGCTTAAACTATGTTTTAGATTTTTATCCAGGACTTAGCAAATTATGTAAACCTTTATATGACAAATTAAAAAAGAAACCACAACCCTGGACTGATGACCATACCAATATTGTATCCCAAATTAAAAAACAAATCATAAATTTACCCTACCTACATCTAGCAGACCCTTCGTGCCCAAAAATAGTTGAAACAAATGTTTGAAGACGAAGCCTTTGAAGTCTTAAAGACATGGAATTTTAGATTTTTTATATGGGATATTACTCAGCCCATGTAAGCCCACAATTGGAGTTAAAATCCCAATTTGTGCCGCACAAGCCCAAGGAAATATCCAATTCCCGCATACTAGTCCTAATTGGATTAGGATTCAGCGCAGTCTCGGTAAAAAAACCATAACTTTCTGCTCAGACCTCCAAATTAGGTATGTGAGTAGGCGTTCGAAAGCTAACTCCGAGATCTACAACTTTTCTTTGAAGCCCAAAGCCCAGTTCTGCCATCTTCAAGCCTGAAATTGCTGTCAAAATTACTGTGCGATTCGAGAATTTTCCATGATCCTATTTTCACTTGGATTTCGGTTCTAAGAAGACTTTTAAGTCAACTTGGAGACGAAATCAGCCTCTAAAACGTCCTAGAGTCCTATCCTAAGTATAATTGGAGTCTTTAGGTTATTTTTCCACTATAAATACCCACCTTATGTAACCCTAGAAAACAATCTCTCATAATTCTATTCTTCTACCTTTCTTTAGTTTTGTTTTCCTCTAGTTTTAGGTCTAGGGTGCCGCACTCTCTCTTTGCATATAGAGGTGCGACAACTCTAGGAATTGCAAGGGAGGATTTCGCCTTCAAGTCTTGTAAGTTTTCTTATGCTTCTCATGGATTTTTCCAAATCCAAGTAGCTAAATTCTTAATACTTCTTATCCTTTGGTGAATTTAATCAATTAATTATGGTGAGATTTGTGTACTTATAATTTGATATTAGTTCTTGATTGATAGTTTTTAGTCTCTGCTTTATTTTATGATCTTGATGATTATTGATATATGATGGTCAATATTGATGTAATTGGATAGATCTATTGTTAAATCAAACTTTGAAGGATCTTTGGGTTTGATTGTTTGGTAACAAGTGGAAGCGAAGGATCTTCCTTCCAAGGGATTAATAAACCTTATTCTAATAAGTTTGGTTATACTTGTTATTCATGCATGATTAATTATAATTGTTCTTAATGCTTTGTTCTTAGGCAATTATCACACCAGATCAAGAGGTAATTGTTTAAAAAATAAAAGAGATAAATCACGCCGGATCAAAAGTTTTATCTAATTTGCATGTTAGGTTTTCCTAGACCAATTATCATCAAGAATAAAATATTAAATTTATCTTTTAAATCAATGATCTATAGTTAATTTGATTGATTTCTACCATTGGAAAAGAAGTATGTTTTGTTATTATTATTTCTTTATTAATTGCTATAGTTTAGATTTAAATTATTTTGCTTTGTTTTTAATTTAATTGCCTTTCTTTATAATTATTCTATTTAATCCCCTGTTTTTGAGTGATTCTTAAAGAAGATTTATTCTTTGGATAAGCCTATTCCCCTTCTCTGTGGGATTCGACTCCTACTTGCCCTATTTACTTAGTTAAGTTTTTGTGAGGATTATCTTTATGATTGCCGACGACCGATCAGACCCAATATTCTACACATGAAGAAACACAAGGGTTGAGCCAAGACCTAAGTTATTAAGAGGTAAATTGCAAAAAATGAATTCATATTATAATGGAGATGATGCGTGTTTATCGAAGTTCATGAGTGATATTGGATACCTCTTGTATAGCATAGGGGGGGAGGGGGACTCAATATTCGGCGCGTGAAGATAATGTTGGATTCAGTCAGCCAGTTGCTCTATTCAATGCAGGTGTTCGCCACAATTATCATGCAACTGAAGGAATGTTTGGGTTAAACCAACAATTGGCTATATTCAATGCGGGTGGCACTCAAAATTATTCAAGAACAGAAGGAATGATTGGGTTCAACCATCAATTATCGGTATTTAGTTTGGGTGCTACTCAGGATTATCCGACATCAAAAGGAATGGTTGGGTTCAACCATGAATTGTTTTATTATGAGGTAGATTAGGTAAAAAGTTTTTTTTTATAGTTATATGGTTTTAGTTTTGGCGGGTGGTATATAGTATATGCAATCACATAATTTTTTTATATGCGTTTCCTACTTGTTTTCAGCATGGGGGAACACAATATTCAGCAGTGGAAGGAGGTTCTATGTCCAACGACCAATTGGGTTATTTCCATGGGGGTAGTGGTCAACAAAATTATCCACCGGCACATGCGATTTCTTTAGTTGACCTAACCTTTTTAGGGTAGATCATGGTTATTCAAACAATGGTTATTGGTATTAATTTAATATTCACGAATTTGTATAGATGGGATTAAGCATGCTGTTAGGCACATATTTTCTTATATTTTATATGTCAATTTAATTTGATTTTGTGCCTATTTCTATGTACCTGATGTTTAATTTATTCATATTTGTGTTTTAGGTACATATTGGAGTGCTTCAAGGCAAAAGAAGCTAAATTGGAGTTATTTGGAAAAAGCTGAAATTTTCCTGTTTCAACCTGGAGCGGGTCGAACTCGACCTTCTCAGGGTCGAAACAGGCTGCAGAAATCAAGGGCTGAATTTTAGAAAGCACGTGGGCTCACTTATTGGGCTGATGCATCACATGTTTGGGCCTTTACCCCATGTTATTTTCTATCTTAATTATTTTAGAATTGGATGGCAAAATTGTAAAATTGCCAAAAACAAAGTTTAGGTATATATATTTTAAAAGGAGCCGCATGCCAGAGGAGGAATGGAACTTTGAATTCCAAAAATTGATTTGGCTTTTGAACGTAAATAGGGAGAAGAGGACGATAAGGGAGAACGACTCTCTCTCTTGGATTTCTCTATTTTTAGTTCTTTTGTAACCAATCTTTTCTAATTTAATTCAATTTTGAGACTTTCAATCTCTTGGATATTTGATTTGTGAGGCTCTGCGCTTATTCATCTATCTTGTAAGTATTTCAATTTTCTCTAAATTATTTGAATGATTTCATGCTTGATTATTTAGAATTGGCCATCTATTGTAATTGGGTATGATTTTTATTGTTAGATGAGATTCCTATATGCAATTGTAGGTAATCAAATCCCTAGTAATAACTTAGAGTAGCCCTCTAAGAGAATCTTGAATATAGATTGAATGTTGCCTATATTAGTGAGCATTGTCTATTGTTGGCTAAAATCTTTCTAGTTCTTAAAGCAATAAATTACTTGAATCTAGTAGACGCTTGGAACTAGGTTAGTATATTTGTTAGGATTTAGTCTAGGGCTTACGTCATGACTAATGAAGACTAAGGAAAGATAGGGATTAATGGTCGATGACGTTAATCTACGCCATCTATTTATCAAGTCAGATATTAATTGAAGCCAAGGATCAAATCCTTTTATCCCAAGAGTGCGATTGTCTTGAAATTAGAATATCTATTTAATTGTTTCTTTAAACTCACTAGTATTTTATTTTGTTATTTATTTAGTTTAGTTAATTTCTCCATACAACCCCCCTTTTTTAGTTTAATTCACAACTTTAGGAAAAGTAATTAAAACAATAGTTCTCTGTGGGATCGACTCGTACTTACCCTATCTATAGATTTTGTATGATTTTATTTTTGGTGGAATACGACACCCATCACATGCCCTCATTTTGATGTAATTTCCATCTGAAACAGTGAATAAGGCTTCGTTTTGTTGAGACTATCTATGGGGTATGTGAACTTGTGACACCGTCATCAAACAATATTTCTTGCGTCTATGCTAGGTCCGCACCGGATTAAAGTTGTAACCTTTCTGACTTTGAGGGTGTACAATATAAACTGTATAATGATAATTTCTCTTTCTTTTTTAACCTCAAATATTATTCGAAAATTGCCAAAAAAAAAATGGTTACTTATTTGAAAAAAGTTCTAGTCAAAATGAGAGGATTGATGGGCTTAATAAAGGGCCCTATTAATCGCAAGGTCTATTTGATTTGCGAGACAGAGTATACGGGCCTTGCATATGTTCACAATTGGGCCTCATAGGGCCACGTGTGAAAACCCGGGCCTGGCTTTCCCTCATACCAATCAGTGAATAAAAAACCGTATCGGATCGGTCGGTTCAACCGGTTGAATCGGGAACTGGTGCCCAATCCGGTACCGATATGTGTAGAAAATTGGCAAGGCAACGTATCGGCATTGACTCGGTTCAACCGGCCGGTTTACCTGTTTTTTAACCGGTTTTGGACTTGATCAACTTTTTTTATTTTGAAAAATTTTTAAAAAACAATTGCAAATGGTAAGAATCGAACTCAACACACTTTGAATGAAGACAAAAGACTTAACCACTCCACCAAAGTGTTATTTAATGATTATTTCATCATATATTATATTTATTTTATACTAAAAAATATTTTAAAAAAAAAACTCTTAAACGGTTTAATCACCGGTACAACCGGATACCGGTATGGCCTCCAGTCCAGTATTTTATTCATTAACCATAATTGAAACAATCTTAATCGCTTTTTTTGTTTTTATTTACATTAAGTACAAGAGGTTACGTGTGGTGTGGTGGGAAATCCTCCCATCATCATCAAGTCAAATCAATTTAATTTAATTCTGATTTTCGGTGTATAATGATGGCATTGGAAAAAAGCATTAAGGACAATGAACAACCATAATTCAATCGATTCAGTTCATTTAGAGAGTCCTACTGCAAAATTAGACGATGAAAGAAACCTGCTAGGTTGTACGGCGACGACGAACTCCTCGAAAAGCCACTGAACCTTTGGTTCGAAAAAAACAGCAAAGTAAAAAACAGGTGAGAAGGTCAATATGGACTGTCTCTATTTCAGTGTTTTGTATCATTATGGTATATATGTTTTGCCCTCTGTCTCTTTTCTGCATATCTTTTTTGTGTGTATCTCTTGTTTTCGATGATTAAATATATATTCGCCTCTGGCAGAAGATAAACCCCGCTGTGCCGAAGTTTGTATCGAAACTTCGATCAGCGCTTTTCAAGTCCAGTGAATTCTACCAATTCGAAGAGGACATTAAGAGGAACGAAGAAAGACTTCTGACAGTGTTGGACATTTGGGTTTTACACCCATGATGGTCCAGCCCAACAAAGGAATTATCTTGGTAATTTAATTAAGATTAAATTAACAAGATAATTAGAAATAATTAGAGATAATTTGTGAATAAAATTCCTTGGGAATTATATTAGAAATGATCTAACTAGTATTCAAGTGGAATACAACCACTCACATATAAAAGAGAAAAATAAAACTACATAAGAAGAATTTCTCTTAATTTTTCCATCAGAAAGTTAGAACTTTCTACAGAAAAACTTCTCCCTCCATTATCAAGCAAAAGGGTTTTTGCACTGTGAAGAGTGAGGTTTCTGCTCATCCCTGTAGCAGAAGTCTACCACGAGTATCGAAGATCAAGAAATCGTAATTGACTCACCAAGATCCTGGTTTGATTTCTTTCGCTTCCGCAAATTATTTCTTAACATGATTAATGATTTTGATCCATGCTTTGATTGATATGCTCCATATATCATGTTAATCCTACATTGGTATCCGAACTTAATTGAGTCTTTTCGTGTTTGTGATCTCAATTGATGGTTTTTTGGCATGTTTTTTCTTTTAATAGAAAACCATGCAATTAGGCTTTGATTTTCTGGTGATTTGATCATTATATGATGATTATATGATCTGCTAATTTTGGGATGCAAATGACTTGTATCGATTGAGATTTCTTGGGTCAAACTATTAAAAAACTGTAACTTTGACCAAAAATTCTGAACTGTTTAAATCGCAAATTGATGCATGAAACTTATACCATTAGAATCCTTGTTTTATAAGCTTTCCATCGGTATATTATTTGCGTAAATCAGATTTCTATGTTGGGAGAATTTTACGTTTTAAGTTCAGGGACTTAATTGAAAGGGGTTTATTTGAAAAGAAAATAAATACTGGAGGTTCAGATTTAATTGGGAGTGCCCAAGACATATCCCACTCTCCTCAGCGGCGCGTGGGCTCCACCACTTGATCACATTGGCGCACTGAGGGTACCAACAGACTCCGGAAGGCACCAGAAACAACTTTCATGTTTCGACCAAGAGTCGAATCTGCCCCGAAAGTGGCGCGTGGCCTGCACGCGCCGCTTCAAGAGAGTGAAGCAGATAAAAAACAGTTTTAAAAGAAAAAAATGCAGCCCCACTCTGGTGGCGCGTTTTTGACACCGCCGCCACCCGAGGACTCCAAATGTCATTTCCTATTTTTTTGTTATTTTTTAAAATTTTTTGGAGTTAAAATAAATTTGTTTTTTATTTTTAAAATAAAAAATAATTTTGTTGAAACTGATGGCGGCGCGTTGCTTGTGCTCTCGGACGGCCGGAGTTGTTGTGACACTTCTGGGAATGTGTCCTAAGCAGTGCGAGTGGGGGTGCGCTTCCTGGTTCTCCAGAAGTAGTGGTTTGAATATTCTACTAATTTAAATGCCTTAAAATTCATATTATTTTTTATTATTGCTTTATTACTAATATTTGAGAAAATTTATGAAGCATGATTGAAGTTTATATGGCATTTACATGATATTGATTATGGCTTTGATGTGCTTACGTGTTTGTTCAAGCATGTTTATGTGATTAAATTGCATTAAATATTGCCATGATTATTATTTTTATAAATAATGTATTATGCAATATTTTTGATGAAATGATGCAATTGATATGCCATGATTGAGTGTGAGGTTTTAGTTGAGGAAATCTGGGATTTCGCTCATAAAACTAAAATTTTGCACATGATTATGTTAAGTAATGTTGATAATTGCTAATATGTGAGTGATGATTATGAGCATAGCGATTTTTCAATCTTGTTATTAGTGTATTGTTTGTATTATTTAACATGAATTATGATGCAAAATATATATACATCTTGTGGTGCATTAGATTAATATCCATTGTGCTTATCCTAATGTAGTTGAGATGGCTGCTAAGAATGTTGTTGCTGATCTGAACAAAGGAGAGAAGTTGGATGGCGACAATTATGATATATGGCGTCGTAAGATCCAATACCTCCTGGATGAGCAAGAGGTCTTGGAGAACCTTGATCAGATCATGGCTGAGCTCGAAGAAGGAAACACTGCTCAACACTGTCGCGATCTTGCTGCCTACCAAGAATGGCACAAGAAAGATCGTTGTGCGCGCTTTACTATGTTAAGCAGCATGCATAATGATCTTATTGGTGAGTTTGAGCAATACCAAACTGCCCATGAGATGTGGCAAGCCCTGAGGAACAAGTATGGGGTGACAACCTTGTCTAAGCTGCGCGAATTGAACCTGAACTTCAATACCTATAAGAAAAAGGCGAATCACTCGATGAAACAGCATCTGAGGAGATGTCGACTTTGATACGCGAGCTTAGTGCAGCTGGGGTTGCCTTGACTAATGAACAGCAGGTTCAAGCTGTGGTTTCCTCCCTTCCTGACTCTTGGGAGCACATGAAGGTAAACATGACACATAATGAGAGTGTCAGGACATTGCACGCCATCTGGAGTTGGAGGATGAGCGCCTGAAGGCTGCCAAACTTGTCGCTGATGGTGTTGCTAATGTTGCTGAGTCAAACTCGCGCAAGGCATCTTGGCCTAAGCGCAAGTGGACTGGAAAGGTTGTTGGAAAACGTGATGCTGATGAACCTGCACCTAAAAGGGCAAGAACTACCAAGCGCCATAGGGGCAAGCGTGGTGGTAAGAAGGATAGAGCTAAGATGGCTTGTTATAACTTTGGGAAACAAGGCCACTTCGCTCGTGATTGCACTGAGCCGAAGAAAAAGGTATTTTCCAAATCAATGTCTTGTTCTGATTGCTTTGTGACTTATGATGATTCTGTTGCTCATCCTTTTCCAATGTGGACTGTGGATTTAGGAGCAACCGACCACTTAGCTCGAATGAGAGTTGGATTTGTCGAGTTCCGTCGGATTCCTGCTGGGAGTAGGAGCATGAAAATGGGGAATGATTCTAGCGTGAATGTGCTTGGAATCGACACTTACAAGCTGGAAATGCATGGTGGGCGCACCTTGCTTCTCCATGATGTTCTATACGCTCCGGAAATTCGACGAAACTTGTTTTCAGTTATAACTATGTTAGGCCTAGGCTTTAGGTTTGCCTTTGAGGGCAATAAAGTTGATATTTTCCTTGGAACAACTTATTATGGTCGTGGCTTTGTTCAAAATGGTTTAATGGTTTTGGAAATTGATTGAGAACTTGAATTGAATGGCTCCTCTTCTTGTTGTCAATTTGATTTCTCCTTCCTTAGCGAAAATAGTGTTCTTTCTGGCTCTGGATCAAATTCAAAATCTTCTTTGCCACTACTTCTTGTCTTTGGCATGCAGCTTCCTAGAAAAACTCAAAAAAAAAACTCAAAAGAAAAATTGTTAGTAGTAAAAGTTCTTAAACAAAATTAAAATTAAAGACAGAAAATAAAAGAAAATATAAAAAACGCAGACACAAAAAATTTTCTTTTCTTTTTTTTTATGACGCAAAAACTCTTTTTTTTTCGACGCAAAACACAAAACAAGTTTTTTTTTTCAAAAAGACGCAAACACAAAAATAAAAAACGCAAAAAAAAAATCAAAATTTTTTTATATGACGCAAACACAAAATTAAAAACGGACAAAACAATTTTTTTTTTTTGATTAAAAACGCAGACTCGCAGAAACAAAGAGAAAATTTCCCAGGATTCGTCTTCAGATGAGTCTATTTTTCCATCCCCTGCCAAAAATCAGAAAAAGTTCCCTTCCCCGGCAACGGCGCCAAAATTTATGATCGGTCGTCAACAATCATAAAAATAAAATCCCAACAAACTCCTAACTAAGTAGATAGGGCAAGTAGGGGTCGATCCCACAGAGAAGGGTGATAGATTTTATCCGAAAATTTAGTCCTTACAATCTCTCAAAAACAACATAGAAAACAGAGATTGACAGAAAGCAATTAAACAGTAAACAATTAAACTAGAAAACAAAGCAGAGTAAATTAAATCTAAGTCTATAGCAGATAAGAAAGAAAACAATAATTAAGGATATACTTCTTCACCAATGGTAGAAAACAATCAAATTAATTATGGGTCCTTGATTTAAAAGATAAATTCAATATTAGATTCAAGATGATAACTGGCCTAGGGAAAACTCTAACATGCTATTTAGATAAGATTAGCCGTCAAGCCTTAAATTACCCTTTTCCTCCTAACTAATCAATTAGCCGTCAAGCCTTAAAGATTTGCTAGGATTCAAAGCATTAAGATCAACTTTTATTAGTTCTTTCACACATGCTTAATAAATAAAACCATACAACAACCAGATAATGCTGATCACTGGCATGCAAACCCAATTAACCCGCCGTCAAGCGCGGCTAACTTGCTACACACAATCAAACTCATGCGTCAACCTTGTTGTTTGATCTAGCCAACAATCTCTCAATTTACCTCTTTAGTGGCCATAATAAATCAATAAAGATCAAGATTGTAGAATTAAAACAGAGTTTAACATGCTATCTATCAAGAATAAAATACCAAATTATAAGAACAGAAATCTCACCATATTTAATTGATTGAATTCACCAAAGGATCAGAAATATTAAGAATTTAGCTACTCATGGATTTAGGAAAATCCATGAGAGGCATAAGAGTACTTACAGGACCTTCGAGGGGCGAAATCTCCTTGACAAAAACCTAGGTATGCCGCACCACCCTATAGCTAGAGAGGGTGGCGGCACCCTTTGCCTAAAAACTAGAAGAAAAACTAGAAAATAAATCTAAAGAGAATTATGTGAATTGGTGTGTGATTTGTGATACAGGAGGTGCCTATTTATAGTGGAAATAACCCTAGGAATTCCAATCCTAACTTGGAAAGGAGTCTAGGCCGGTTTTAGGGTCTAACTTGGACTCCAAGTTGGATTAAAAGTCTTCCTAGAGTAGAATCCAAGTCAAAATAGGATCCTGAATTTTTGCTGAATTCGTGCAGAAACTTCAACAGCATTTTCGGGCTTGAAAACGGCTGAACTGGATCTTGGACTTCAAAGTAAAGTTGTAGATCTCGGAGTTAGCTTTCCAACGAGTACTCATGGGCTTCAATCGGAGGTCTGAGCATAAAGTTATGAATTGTCTACCAAAACTGCTCCTGAATCCTAATTCTGTTAGGACTAGAATCGGGAATCTACGGGATTTTGGTATTTCCTTGGATTTAGGAGTCATTAATTGGGATTTTAATTCCAATTAATATCTTATATGGGTTGAGTATCTTCCCATATAAATTATCCATAAATACCAAAGCTTGAGGGCTTGTCCATGACTTGTTCAATTAAAGCTCCAATTCTTCAATTCTTCCTCTTGAAATAAATCTTCAAAATCTTCAAGTCTTCAATTAAGTCTTCAAATGGTCTTCAAACACGAACTTCGAATCTCCAAATCTATGCTCAAAATTGCTTTGCTCAAATCTATGTAAAAAGTCATCAAAATAGCTACAAAAATAGTGAAAAATAACAATTTCTCATTTTCAACATCAACTTAAAGACTAAAAACACAATATTAATAAATAGCATATAATTAAGCATAAATGGGTCTAAAAACATAGTAAAATAGACATAAAAATAGGGTCTTTTTTAGCTCAATCATATTTCCCCACACTAAATCTTTGCTAGTCCCTAGCAAACTAGTGTAGAAAACTATGAAAAACACTAAACTTGAACACCTAAGAGACTCTATAATCCTAAACTAATACAAATCAAAATTCCATTTTAATTTAAACTCTTCAAAAACTTTGAATGCATACACATATTAAAAAATCAACATAATTATGAAATCAAAATAACAAAGAATCATAAGAGCATTCAATTCAAAAGATCAACAAATAACAAGCATCTTTATTCTTAAGTAACCATAATTAAAGTAGTTCTAATCACTTACCATTCATCACATCCTATAACTACTTCTTTCCATAAGCTTATGTCTTCATCTTTATCTCCATTACTCAAATGAATGCATATCACAGATACAAATCAAGGGTTTACGTGTGGGTTATAATAGATTTTTAAAGGGTAATTGATTTTTAGGAAATTGAGGTTACTAACCTCGAAGTGTTCATGATTTGGGGTTACTAACTCCCATTTTTGAGGCTACTAGCACTCTAGAAGGACTCCTTCTTTTTATTTTTTTTTTCAGAGGGACAATATTTCTGCAATTCCATGCCTCTTATCCTCTTTCCAAGGGTTACTAACTCCTTTTGTTAAAGAAAAGAGTGACAACAATGGATTTATATTTTTTTATAAAGTATGCAGAAATACCTCTTCTCCTCTTGCATGAAAACACTTCTTTTTGAAAACAATTTTTTTTAAACTACCCTTTTATATAAGTAGTCCCCCACACTTGTTCTTGACATATCCATAACATACTATCATAATTGTAATTTCAATCAAGATTGGACACAAGTTCTAGAAATAGATAATCATAGAAATTAATGAACAATATGCTTTTATCACAAACTTCAATTATACCTAATCTAAGAAATCAGATATCATGCTATAAATCAATCAATCAAATAAAATTTTCTTAAAAATTCTAAGTATTTATCAATCATAATCAAATCAATCAATCAATATATGCAAAATTTTCAAAATTTCCGAAAAAATTATGGTATATTTTAAGATTATGATGCATGCAGACTCTCTATTGACTAGACTCTCTCCCCACATTGAAAAGACACATTGTCCTCAATGTGGAAACACATATGAAATTAACACAAACAATTATATTATGGTCATGTGGTTTATTTAAATGCATGAAATAAAAACTAACACTAACAATTAATTCACATCAAAGAACAGACAAGCAATCAAAGCAATAATCAAGGAAAAATAATGCAAGGAAAATTAAAGAGATAGAGTTAAAGAAAGCTTCTCTGTTTGCAGGCATAAGCTCCATCATTGCTTCTGAAACTGGACTCCTTTCGTATTCATCTTGCAATCGTCCAAATTAAGCTCCATTTGCTCTCCTTTGGTTCTTCATGTAAAATCATTGGGTTGCCTCCCAATAAGCACCTTTCTTTAAGGTCTTTGGCTAGACTGGCTTAAAGAAATTATTCTTCAAGGGTGAAGGAACTATGGGTATATTCCTTCAACAATTCCACAATGATTTTGAGAGTATCATTGATGGCTTTGAGAACTTCAAGTTGAATTTTATCAAGACTTGAAATCATCAAAATTGATGTGGCGGCTTGGAATGGCGATGGCACGGGCATGGCCGGTGGTGGCACGGGCTTAACCGGTGGTGGCACGGTGAATGGCCGGTAATGGCTTGGTAGTGGCGTGGCAATCGGCGGATATGGCCGGGTAGAAGCTTGAGATGGCCGGGCATATGGCTTAGCTGTGACCGATCCTAGTCGGGCATGAGGCTTGGATGAGGCTTGAGATGGCGGGCATGGCCGGGCATGAGGCGCGGAGGGTAGCGCGGATGGCGCGGAGGAAGGCACGGCTAGTCGGACAGGCGGCGCGGATGGCCGGTCGGATGGCGCGGATGAGGTCTGGCATGACCGGGTAGATGGCTCGGGTGGCCGGGCCGTGGCCTGGCATGTGGCTCGGGGCGGTTTGGGTATGGCCGGTCCCGTCCGGGCCATGTGCGAGGATGGTCGGGCCATAGCCGGGCAATGGCCGGCTGAATTGGCTCGATCATGGCCTTGAGCGTCTTCCTCTGGTTCCTTGGCTTCCATCTTCTGCTTCTCTCCTTGTGGCTGAACTCCATGCTTATTGGCTTTTGTTTAATCTTTAAGGTTGAAAACTCCGTCCTTCGGGATAATTCTTCAAACGCGAAGTATGCATTCTTTGGGGGTTTCTTCAATATTGGAGTGCGACTAAAGGAATCAACAATAACTCGATCTTTAAGTCCTAATCCTCCATAGAAGATTTGGATAAGAGATCTTCTATTGTATCCATGTTGAGGGCAATCGATACACAACTTCTTAAATCTCCCCCAAAATTGGTGGAAATTCTCGTTGTAGCGTTGTCGAATGTCTTTTATCCTTTGTCTTCCTTTGGAAATCTGGGCAGATGTCATCGATGAAGATTCTTCTCGGGCTTTCCTAGCAATTTTAACACTCACAACACAAACAAACTTGTTAGAGTTCAATGGCGTTTGAGATGAAATTCTAGGGTGGATTATATCACCGTCGAATTCCATGGTCAGTGAACCATTGAATACATCAATCTTGGTATGGGAAGTTCTTAAGAAAGGTCTTCCTAATAAAAGAGAACATTGATCCTTCGAATGTTCCATCTCCATAACGAAGATGTCAATAGGAAAAATCAAGTGTTCAACTTGAATTAAGACATTCTCTAGAACACCTTTGGGATGAACCAAAGATCCATCAGCTAACTGCAGAATCACATCAGTATTTTTCAAAGGACCAAGATTTAAAGATTGATAAAAAGAATAAGGCATAACACTTAAAGATGCACCTAGATCTAGCATAGCATTCTCTATGACTCTTTTTCCAATAGAACAAGTAATAGAAAACGTACCTGGATCCTTGCACTTAGGAGGTAAACTCTTTTGAAGCACGGCAGAGACATTAACTCCAGCACTTACCTTACCTTGTAACTTTTTCTTGTTGGTACAAAGTTGCTTAAGTAACTTTGCATAGTTTGGAATTTGTTGAATGGCATCAAGAAGTGGGATGTTGACCTCAACTTTGCGCAGTATCTCCAAAATATCTGGATCATCATCTTCTTTCTTTGACTTCTTCAATCTTGATGGAAAAGGTGGCACAGCATCAGTCTTTGAATCCTTCTTGTTGGTGGCGGTTTCCTTGGCTTTTTCCATGGTGGTTGGGCCTTCTTTTCTGGGTTTATCTTCAATCTTGATT
>AWUE01010811.1:0-59681 GCA_001974825.2 Corchorus olitorius | reverse complement strand
TTCCTCTACATACATACTGAACATACACACTCTCCTGCTACACACTCTTAAAAAAAAACGAATCTCTGACTCTCTTCACCGCCCAACTCCCTCAAGAAACTCTCCTAGCTCTCATCTTCTCTCGCTCACATACACACAATCATCACAACCTAATACAGCAACCACCTCTTCTCTCTCTCTTGGATTCACATATTCCCAGTTTTTCCTCTCTCACACTAGATACAGACAACACACACCCACACAACCTCCGGGTACTCAGTCTCTCTTCCCACTCTCTCCCAATCTCCTCCACTCTCCTAATCCCATAAAAAACAGAAAAATCATGAAGCCCTCTACTAAGCCTCCCTCTCAAATACACATTGAACTCTCTCCTCTCTTTCCCTAGATTTTCTCTCTACCAAACTCGGTAGCTCTCCACCTCAAGAAGAAACCCTCTCAAGAAGCTCTCCCCATTCTGATAAAAAAATTCACAAACACGAAACTCTCTCTCAAAAATTCCCTGACCTCTCATCGAAAACCACAAAAAAATTCACCTTCCTCTCAAAAAGATACCACACCCATCAAACAACCTCAAAAATCACAGAATTACACATACCACCACACACACTCTACCCACATAAGAATACAAAGGCTCTCAAGAGTATCTCTGACCTCAAGACAAACTCAACATAATTTTCTCTCCATTTTTTTTCCTCTCAACACCCCCCGCTTCTCAAAAACGGTACTACACCCGAATACCAAGCAAACACAGGCTGAAATCAAAAGTAAAAAATGAAGATTAGTTGAAAGTAGTACCTTTTTAAGTGTCCATGGAGTCCTGCGTCACTTGAGAGCCTTTTTCTTCCTCCTTTTTGTCTTCCATTTCCTAGTAAAATTCTAGTTGTTCAAAGGTGTACCCTTTAAGACTCTTTTTCTTTTCGGGCCTCCATGATTCGGAGACTTTGAGATTTGGGAGGTTTGAGTTCGGGTAGTGGGAGCATCGGATTTGCTGAAGTCATGCATTTATGGGTGGATTTGAGGAGTTTTAGGTTTGGTAAGGGAAGATGAGGGCTAGATTCGGGTTTGCGAGGGAAGGAAGAGAGGTATCGAGGAAAGGGAGAAGCTAGTTACGGGATTGATTCCGTCGGAAGGGAGAGACTGGGTCGTCGGAGCTCGAGGATGCAGCGGCAGTGAGATGACGTTGGGGTGGCGACGGTGCCGTTCAAATGGGGAAGAAGAAGATGCTAGGGTTTGATTTTGGGGAAGAAGGAGGAGGAAGGTTTTATAGATACCCGCCAAACCCGACCCGATCCGACTCAGAGACCCGCGGGAAACCCAATTAAGGCAAGGTTTCTAATCTTTTTCAATTAAGCCCTTTATTTAGTGCAATTTAATCCCATGATTTGTTTTTTATTCACATAAAGACCAATACTTGCTTCCGTATTCAATATGGTCCCTAATATAGGATAATATTTATTAATTGGTTCAATATGGTCCCTAATTTAGGATTCTATTTACTATTTGATACAATTTAGTCCCTGATTTAGGATTCTAATTATTGTTTGGCTCAATTCTGTCCTGATTTTTCTTTATTTGTGTGATTTCATTCAACTTGGTCCCTAATTTAAGTTGCTATTTATAGTTTGATGCAATTTGCCCCCTGATTTAGAATATTCATGTTAAAATCGTGCAATTGGGTATTTGATTCATGTCATTGATATTCAATTTATGCTCTTTGCTCCCTGAACTTTGCTAATTGTTTTCTTGATGTGCAGATAAGTTTCCAATTTGTCCAATTTGGCCCTGAAGCTTTTAATTTCTTTCAATTTTGTCCTTTGTTAGTTTAATTTCAATTTAATTAAGCACTTTGGTTTGTAATAATCTAGTAACCTAGAGTAGATTTAAATTAGAATTAATTGCATGCATATCATATCTATTGGTGATTAATTTATAACTGTTTGCATTTTATGCCACCTCTATAAATTGCGATTAATAAAAAGCATTTTAACTATGACGGGCTAATCTCGGGTAAAGGTGCTCGGACACGACCTCTCAAGATTTCGCCCCGAGATTGAATGATCTTCACGAATATCCCCGGAAGGCCGGGCTAGGTTCGTGAAGGTCAATTCAAGTAAACTCCTTTTTATTAATTAACTAAAAACTGGACTTTGCATCCATCATCTCATACATGCATTAGTTAATATCTAGGTCAGAATTGAAAAATGGAAAAATCAGAAAATCAAAAGAGGCAATAAAAGGTGTTTTCAAAAAGGTTTTTTCTCAAATCATGTTCTCTTAGTCGATTTTCAAAATTAAGAAATGGGTAATTCAAGAATTTTCAAGGTAAACATTTTCAAGAAAGAAAGGTTTTTTAATTAAGCAATCCAAAAGAAGATTTTGGAAGTTAATAAAATGGATCAAGTTTTTCAAAGTCAAAATGGTCAAAAGATTTTGTCACAGCATTTTCAAAATCTCTTCCTAGTGCGGAAGATTCAACATGAGAACAAACAGTGAGAGAGAATCGAAATATAATTGATTGACGGTGTTCGATCCTATTCTTCGAATTCTCGACAATTGTTTTTAAAATGATTTCATTTTCCTTTTAATAACCCTTTGGTGATAATAAACAAGATTCCGATAAAGCAACCATTTAGTATTAAACCCATTAGATTTAGTTTAGACTAGAGGTACCGTCGTTTGACGGGCATGTCGGGGGTGTTAATCCTTCCCCGAGCGTAACCGACTCCCGAACCCATAGACTCTGGTCAAGCAGACTGTATAGGGTTTAGTATTACCTTCGCCAAGCATAGGTTAATATTAGACTTAATAATCGGATAGGTGACTAATCACACCTTAGAAAAAAGATTAGTGGCGACTCCTCCTTTCCAACGTCGTCTCGTCAGGGTCCCCCGGACCCAAATGTTTCGACACAAACCTACAAAAGAAAAAAAAGGAAATGAAGATGAACTCAAGAAAATGAACAAAAAGAAGAGGAAAGGTGAGGGGAAAAAAGAAGAAGAAAAAGATACCATTAAGATTAAGAAGAAATCATCATCCTTGCAATCATATTAAAAGCAACCAACCTTTGCAAGTAAAAAGCTCTCCACCCATCTCGTCATTTCTCACCACTTCCCTAATTGGAACTTCATCAATGTAAAAACTGCAAAAAGACAATTGTGCCAAACCCCATTGGTCTAAAAATCTTGACCTTGAGAAAAGTCATGTAGGAAGCATATTGTTCATGTATTTCATCCAGCACATTGCCAATGCTTGACTCAATCTCTGTAATAAGCTTCTTTACAAACTTCTTCAAGTAAAATTTATTCCCTTTTCCTACCTAAATAATTCACAAAACTGAACCTAGCTTGAATGGTCATCAAAGACAACTCTATAGGCTTGTTGTCACATAATTTCAGCCATGTCTATAAAATAAAATTCCATTAAACAATGGCATAACCACGCTTAGTAGTACATATACCACTAAATCTTCTAAATCTATTTCTGGTATAATAGGTAAAGGCAAGAAAATCTTCTATAATCATCAGCCAAATTAGAGCTAGATACCATGGAAGCCATTTTTAGAACCAAAAGGCAACAACCTCTGTAAAAAGCCTATAATATATTAGGATGAACAAAGTAGAACAACACAAGCTGAACCAAAATCGCAAGAAGAGAGAAGAGGGAAATGAATCACCCTAAACCAAAACACAAACAAACAACAAACCAGAAAGCAATCAAATGACAGAGATGAGCTGACAGCAATGAAATAGAAGCACTTCAAGCGCACGAAGCAATCATGATTGACCAACAAACATTAAGTAATCCACGAGAGAAGAGAAAGAACATCAGAAAAGATAAGAGACACCAAATAAAAGCACCAGCACCACATATGCCAAAAGAAGAAGACAAAACAACCAAAGATTTACTAAGGAGCTTCTTCAGGCAAAAAAACAACAAATACCATAAAAAATGTTCACATCAGTTGACCTCAACAAACAGCCAAGGCGAGATGACATAAAGGAAGTGCAGAAGGCAAAGAAATTAACAATGACAATTAAAACCCCTAGAAGCAACTAACATTGGAATTGCGAAATACCAAATTCAACAATAGAAATAAATACGAAAATGAGCACACGAGTAAGACATATGGCAAAAAAAGATAAGAGAGAACAACAAAAGAGATGCTTATAAGCTGCTTCAGGCAAAACAACCAAAAAGAGCATAAAAATTTTCAGATGGGCGGACCTCAACAAACAGCCAATGCGAGAGTGACATCAAGGAGACCTGCAAAAGGCAAAGAAATCAAGATAACTACAAAAAAGTTGCTTATCAGCCGCTTAAGGCAAAAGACCCAAAAGAGCATTAAAAATTTCAGAGGCTCACCTCAACAAACAGCGAAGGCGAGAGTGACATCAAGGACCTGCAAAAGGCAAAGGAATAAAAAATGAGAATAAAATCCCAAGTAGCAAGTAACATTGAAATATAGAAGCTCACCATAAAATAGTCACAACCTGTTTTCTTGGGGGGTCTCTGAAATCATCATTTATCATATGGTCTAAAAGCCAAACTATAGTTCCCACCACCAGGAAGAAGACAACACAAATCTCTGAATAAAAGCAAACAAATTAACAAATCATTTCGATAACTGAAAGGCAAATAAGTTAACAATGTGAATAAAAGTTCCACCAGTTCGATAACCAAAATAGCATGAACTTGAGAATAAAAAGCAGATAAGAGAGACACTAATCTCTCAACATTAAAACAACAATATCAGTTTGAAGACAAAAATAGCATGAAATTGAGAATAAAAAACAGGAAAGAGAGACAAAATTCTAGGAATATTAAAACAGAAGGACCTGAAACACTGAAATACAAAAAAACCACTGCAAAAGGAACATATCAGTTTCACAAATAATGTTTTCTAATTCTGTAAGAATTGCCGATTCAAGATACGGGAGACAAGGAACATATCAGTTTCACAAATAATGCTTTCTAATTCTGTAAGAATTGCTGCTTCAAGATACGGGAGACAAACACCATCAAGTTATCTATTTTTGTTCTTTTGACAAAAATAAATCACCAGGCATCTAAAAGACAACTAATTATGAGAAAAATACCATATTTTAACCCCTAAATAAATAGAACCCAGAAGCCTAAGGCTTAAAAAGTTACCTTGGGGTCACGGCAGTTGATGACAAACTTTCTGGTGCCTTCCTGGTGAACCACGAGAGCAATGGACCAAGCATGGGCAGGCAGTTGACAAACAATAGGATCATTAAATTATGAGCAATTATTTGAATAACTTCATAAGCATAATATCAAACAGTTGGCAAGCAAGAAAGTTTTCACTTCAAAATCAAAAGGAAAGAAAACATTACCTTTCCTCGGCAGAATAAGTCGAAAGAGCAAAGAGCTAGAGTGACTTAGAGCCAGAAAGAGAACAAATATGCCTGCTGAAAAGAATAATAGGTTGATCAATCAGCATCAACTAAAATTAACATAAAATATGGCAACTACAGAGAGCATAATCGGATAAAAAAAACAAATGCAAAGTCTAAATACCAATAGCGCTAACTTCATGGTGAACCACGTGAGCAATGGAGCTTTTGCTATGATATCTGGGTTGCGAACCCACTCTTGAGGTCCTCTACCACTTCTGATTTGGGCGGGGCTGCAACAGTGGGAGCAATGGAGAGGGAACGGATGGATTTAGAAAAAGGTACCTGGAAATGAAGAAAATTGCAGAATCACCAGCTCCTTCTTCACATTCACAAGAGCTATCAAAAATCAAAATTTAGGGCGAAGAAATAAGAGGAGGACCGCGATGAATTATAACAAACGAAAAAAAAAACAGAGGAGAAAGTACCGAGGACAATGGGAAAACTGAAGAGCAAACACCTGAACAATAGAAAGAGAAGAACAACCGATAAGGCATGGTATAAGGGAGCAGGTGAGCAAACAGAGCAACAGCAGCAAAGAAGGTGAGGAAATCATGGGATTCGGTATGGAACTATGGATTGGTGAGAAGAAATAAAGAGGAAACCGGAGCCGGGTCGAGGATTGGAGCACCAATTTGCTAAATGGGAAGAAATTGGGTCGATTTCACTGTGCAAATTGATTTCATTTTGCTGCGCGCGTGTATATTGATTTCCAATTTTTGGGCGCGTATGAATAGTGTCTTGGCTTGTCGACGTATTAGAGTAGTTTTTAGATATCCCCCATTAATTGATTATGTTTGACATAACTGGGTGTCTTATATACATGAAGGGCCTCTCCACCTATTGGCAATTGGTTTTAGGTTGGATGCTTAACATGGTATTAGAGCTCAGGTCTGTCCTGTAGCGACCTAGACCCGGTTGTGTCCACGTGTAGACCCGTTTTGTTTCGGTGTTGTCCCGGTCCACGTGTAGACCCGTTCTGTTTCGGTATTGTCCCGGACTACACGTGAGGGGGCATGTTAGAGTGGTAATATCCCACATTGGTTATGTTTGACATGACTCGGTGCCTTATATACATGAAGGGCCTCTCCACCTATTGCCAATTGGTGGCCCGTTCTGTTTCGGTGTTGTGTCGGACTACACGTAATGGGGTGCCTTATATATATGAAGGGTGTGATCCGTTCTGAAGCTTACCAATTGATTTTAGATTGGATGCCTGATAAGTACCACAAGTCGAAACCCCATAATAAATAATATTTGTCAAAGGAAAAGACTAACAACAAGATTAATACTAACAAAACATAATAAATAATTAAATTAAAGGAGAGACCTAAAATGAAGAGCACTAGCTGGAAGAATCAACTAAAATTATTAGAAAATTATTATATGAGATCCTTTCATTATATTTGAATTTGAATAAATATACAGCAAGGAGACGAATAGATAAGTATACAAAAGAGGTCGTTGTGATAGCCATTTTTGTCACGTTAACTATGGATGATGACATTCCAACAGCACCAAATACCGTCGGTAGATCGCTGCTAATTCACTTGGACTAGTTAATGGTTATTAACCATATTGCCTCTTATTGCCTATACTATATTTATATTTATATGTTAAATATCTCTTTACATCAAACGAAGACTTAAAAAATACAAATCATTTTCATAACCTTAATAAAAGTAACAAATTAATTAAGCCTATATAAAGTAGCTTGGTTCAGATATGGTTCATCTACCAATTTAACTAACTCGGGTGATACAACCTTTTGCTTTTGTAAAAATAAGAATTAAGACCTGATTATAATGTGATACCTTAATCGATGATGATTTGATTTTTTTTTCTAATCGAAATGGTTAAAAGTTTAGAATTCATAGGGAATTTTGGGTTTTGATACAGCTCTTCTTTTTTAATAAGTAGGCCCATTTTCTTACTCCCTCAGTTCCTAATTAGATGTTCATTCTTGGTCAACAAGCACTAAACTTTGACCATTATTTATAAAAAATATATTGTAACTTTCGGATATCCCAGGAATTAAACAAACAAAAAATTAAAGCGGAAACAACAAAGCAAAATTTTCTTGTGGACCTATGCCACAAATCTGCACTATCAAATCAATCAATTACAATCAACAATCATAACAATCTGTCTAGCAAACTCTCAATCTAATCAACCCAACATGGGTGATTCTCTCACAACAACCTAAAGCTATCTTAGCTTTCTCTCACAACAATACAACTCTTTCTATCTCACACACAAAAATCTAAACAGAAACTGCTTATTTATACTAACACAAACTTGGACTCCAAGAATCCCTTTCCTATTAGGATTCTTGTCCACCAATCAAAAAACTCTAGAAAAATCTTAATCCAAATCTAATAAGGAATTGGGTCAAAAATCCTAACAATCTCCACCTTGACTCAAATTCCTTCATCAAAGCTTAATTGCTCCACCCTTTGACCAAATCCACAAAGGTGACTTTCTTCTTTGTTGGCAAATCTACATCCTTCTTCTCAATTTGATGCGAAGATACCGATCCATCTCCTCTAATTGTGCTTCCAATCAACTCATACAAATTATTTGAATTCTTCACTCCTTTCATCACAATCATCGAACCTTTGGTGATCTTCAAGCCTCCACCTTGGCAAGAATATCCACCCAAGCTATCCAACTTTCCAAGCGAAATCAAATTCCTTGTAAAGTTTGGAACATACCTCACATTCCCAAGCATCTTGACACTTCCATAATGCAAACGAAGTTTCACACTCCCAATGCCTTCAATTCTTTCTTCACCATTATTAGCCATGTAAACAGGCTTATCACACTTCTCAAGTTTCGAAAACCATTCTCGCTTTGTGCAAATATGTTCAGAACAAGTAGAATCAAACACTCACATATCTCTAGTGTCTTTCTTTTCTTCTTGCACCATCAAAACAACAGTTTCTTCATCAGAATATTCATCACTATCAGCAGCAGCAACATTAACACCAGCCTTATTCTTCTCTTTAGATTTCATGAATTCCCCCAAATTTTCCTTTAACTTCTTGCAGTAGGCTTTTATGTGCCCCATCTCATGACAATAATAACACTCCTTATTACTGAAATCAACCATTGGCCTTGAACTTGATCTTCCTCTTTCATTGAATCTACTTCTCGATCTTGCATCAATCTTATCTTTTCCATAAGTTCTTCCACGCTCCACTGTGAGAACACCATTCTCTTCATCTTTCTTTTCAGTCTCTTTCAATCTATCATACTCAAAAATTGCAAAAGTCACATCTTGCAAGCTCAGGATTTTCCTACCAACCATCAAAGCTCTAGTCACAGGATCATACCTGTCGGTAAGAGAATTAATCAACAAAACTGCTTTATCAATCTCTTTCATGACTTCATCCACACTTGCCAGCTGAGTAACCAATCTATTGAACTCGTTTAGGTGTGCCCTTAAACTTGTTCCTGCTTTCATCTTTAACCCAAATAATTCTCTCTTCAAACACAGCATGTTAGTAATCGATTTTGACATATAAATCGACTCCAACTTATCCATCAACTCCTTTGGGGTTTTCACATTTAACACATCATACTTAATTTCAGTAGCAAGAGATAAACGAATTGTACTTACTGCTTTTCGTTGAATATCTCGCCACCTGTTCTCATTCATCGTTGCAGGCTTATCAGCTTCAAGTGCATCTCCCAATCCTTGTTGTACTAACACATCTGTTACCGTACTCTGCCACATCTGAAAACTGTTCGTTCCATTAAACTTCTCGATCTCAAACTTCATAGCTGATCCGCTGCTTTCTGTCATCTCTAATCAACCAGGCTCTTGATACCACTTGTTGTAACTTTCGGATATCCCAGGAATTAAACAAACAAAAAATTAAAGCGGAAACAACAAAACAAAATTTTCTTGTGGACCTATGCCACAAATCTGCACTATCAAATCAATCAATTAAAATCAACAATCATAACAATCTGTCTAGCAAACTCTCAATCTAATCAACCAAACATGGGTGATTCTCTCACAACAACCTAAAACTATCTTAGCTTTCTCTCACAACAATACAACTCTTTCTATCTCACATAGAAAAATCTAAACAGAAACTGCTTATTTGTACTAACACAAACTTGGACTCCAAGAATCCCTTTCCTATTAGGATTCTTGTCCACCAATCAAAAAACTCTAGAAAAATCCTAATCCAAATCTAATAAGGAATTGGGTCAAAAATCCTAACAAAATATATAAAGTAAAATAATTTTTAAAAATAAAACTTATAAACTTTGAATTATAAACTTTTCAGCATATATTTTTTAAAAATAAAATTTTACATATTTTTTTTATAAACAATGGTCAAAGTTTAGTATTAATTGACCAAGAGTGGACATTTAAATGGAGACAGAGGGAGTATTACATTTATGAGTGAAAAATCAACTGATTATATATGTCCATTAATGCATAGACAGTCGAGCTTAAAGAATTTGAGCATACATCACTAATTATTAAGAAGTAAGAACTAATTAGGTGCCATTTTATTACCTATAATAGTTAGCTTAGTATAATTATTGAAGTATAATTTTCATCATTTCTCCTGAAAATGACCAATTTATTATATAATTAAAAATGAGTACTCCGATGGTTTGAATATATATATATATATATATATATATATAATTCAATGTTCATATTAAAGCAACAAAAAGGGAAGAAATTACCAAAAAAAAAGGGAAGCAGTCAATGATTCTCTTTCAGATGGTGATTTTCGTAACATAAATTGTATCTTGATGGAGGAAACCCAAGCAACTTTGGAAGTTGGGAAAATGTTGGGCATCTCTTTTGATGTTAATGATAGCTTTATTTTAAATAAATTAATGGTTATGGAGGAAGAAGGTTAGTGGTGACTGTTTTGATGGATTAGTGGTGACTGTTGTGATGCAATTTAATTGGTGAGTGCTTGGGATTGGTTTAGTGATTTAGGATTAGCTTCTGTTGTTAGTTGTTATCGTGGTTTTTTGTACGTCGTTCATTGTTCAGATGTATCATTTTTTGTTATCTTTTTGTAGGTAGTGTTGTTTTGTGATTGCTCATGTCTACATAGTGATACTTAATCACTCGTCTTGTTATTAATAAAATTTTCCTTTTAAAAAAATGTTTGTGCATAATAGGATTAAGATCTCCTAAATTGTTAAAATAAAAATTAATATAAAACTAAATTTAAATTACCATAGATAGGGGGAAAACCTACATGTATTAAATATTTACACTAAAGAATAACACTTTATACAAATATAATTAACAGCTATATTTAGGATTTTGGATATAAGGATATAGATTTTATCTGTTTAGAGAAATACGAATTTGAAGTAAAAAATATAAGTGTTATTTTTTAGTACAAATTTTTAATACGTTATAACTTTTCTCTTAATAAAAGGAAAAGTTAGAAAATTACATGTTTTTATGATATATTTAAAAGTTAATCTTATTAGAGATATTTTGGTCCACAAGGTACTAACAATTAATACCTCAATGTTATTATATTATAAAGTGAAGAGATTATAAACAAAAATTTTTCTAAAACAATACAAAACAAAGTAGATAAACAATTGATTCATTTCTCTTAAATTATTATTATAATTATAATTATATTTTTTTGAGGTAATAATATATTATTATTATTATTATTTATTTGTGTACATAATGTTCCCCAAGAAAAGCAATAATGGATGTACGAATCATATATAGATTATAGAATCCAAGAAATTATTGTTAGAATATACACATTTAGGTGCACAGAGCATCTTGAACAAAAAAGTCCAAAGGTAGATACATAAAAATGTAACCACCATTTCTTTTTTTTTTTTATACCAGTGTAACCACCATTTCAATATTTAGAACTTGTCACAAACCTTAAATACTTCAGTCATCGTCTCTTTCTAATTTCCAAAATACTAGTAACATTTTTTTCAGTCTTCTCTTTCTCTTTAATTCGTTCTAAATGAAGCATAATGCAGTAGCGGAGCTTCCCTCAGCAGGCAGAAGCATAAATGCACTGCCAAAATCCTCAAAACTTGTCCTCCTTATAATATTTGTCACCTTGGTTTTTTTCACTGTCACCCCTGTTTTATACCCTTCGCTGAATTACCCTCTATATCTGTTACAAAGCTCATTTTCTTCCAATTACCCTAAAACATACCAAATTCCTCAACAGCAAGAGAAAGATATTCATGCTTCTGATCAATCTGATTGTGACATATTTTCCGGCGAATGGGTTCGAAATCCCGATGCACCCTACTACACGAACATGACATGTTCGGCAATACATGAGCACCAAAATTGTATGAAATATGGAAGGCCTGACACAGATTTCATGAAATGGAAGTGGAAACCTTATGGCTGTGAGCTTCCTGTTTTCGACCCTTCTCAGTTCCTTGAAATTGTTAGAGGCAAGACCTTGGCCTTCATCGGAGATTCCGTGGCTAGAAATCATATGCAGTCCTTGATTTGCCTCCTTTCCAGGGTATGTATATGTGATCTCCTTAATTAATTTAACAGAATTTTTATATTTTTATTAATTTATAATTTGTTTTAGGTATAAGTCATAATTTCTAAAATCAATTATTGTTAGGAACATATGCTAAGTAGTTTACCTAAGCCAGTATGTAAATCAAAGATTAGGTGAAATGATTGTGGAATCTTAAACTCTCCACATGTCATATGCAGCAAACATGTCATGAATTTCATTTATCTATTTGGACAATGGTATATGTACACGCCATTAATAATTCACCCGCATACTCACTTTTCTCACTATTCATCATTTTGAAGGTATAATTAAAACCCATCATTTTCCCTAACTGTGAGATGGTTGGGTATCTGCGTGAGATTAATTTAAGGTGTACAATTAATCACCATTTTATTACAAAAATGATGAATTATTGAATTTGACATGAAATTTCTTGATAAAAAAAAAGATAAACCAAAACACCTTTTTTAATTTTTTGGGATTGATCTTAATTTGTTTTTTGTGTTTCAGGTGGAATACCCAATAGATGTTTCATACACACGAGACGACAAATTCAAGCGATGGAAATACACAACCTACAATTTCACCATTGCTTCTTTTTGGGCTCCATATTTAGTAAAGTCCGATGAAAGTGGTACTTCGCCGAAATTCACTGTCGCCACCAATGTCTACCTCGACGAATTTAACGAAAAATGGACATCCCAAATCAACGGATTCGACTACCTAATCATCTCAAGCGGCCACTGGTTCATTTCTCGTCCAGCAGTTTTCTACGAAGATCACCAAATCGTCGGTTGCCATAATTGCCATTTACAAAACGTGACAGACTTAAAATTCTATGGCTATAGGAAGGCTTTGAGGACTGCTTTCAAGGCCATTAACAGCTTAGAAAACTTCAAGGGAATAACATTTTTACGAAGTTTTGCACCATCATACTTCGAGAATGGGTGGTGGAACAATGGCGGAACTTGTAACAGGACGAAGCCGTTTAGGAGCAACGAGACGGCATTGGTTGGAGATAATTTGGAGATTTACATGATTCAGATGGAGGAATTGAGGGCTGCTGAAAAGGAAGGGAGGAAGGAAGGGAAGAAATATAGGGTGTTGGATATGACTCTAGCAATGCTGATGAGACCCGATGGTCATCCTGATAAATATTGGCATTGGGCTCGTTCAAATGTGACCTTCCATGATTGTTTGCATTGGTGCTTGCCTGGTCCGATTGATACTTGGAATGATTTCTTGCTTCGGATGTTGAAGATGGAAACAAGATGACATCAAGAGAAATTAATTATTACCAATTTTCATTCTGCACTTCTTTTAATACTTGTTTATTGCACTGAGAACTATAGTTTTCACAGTGGCTACAACTCTACCTAGCAATTGGTATTTATTTTGTAAAGCATTTTCTTGATAAGATTCCGTCAGGGATTCATCATAAAAAAACCATTAATCTAGACTTTTAGTTTTGGATTGGTATCCGACATGTGTATGCATTAACCGTGGGCTTTGAACCTAGACAAGACTCGGATTCCTCTCCCAATAGATTCATTTCACACATGTGATGTGACATGACTTGGTACACCACCTTCTACTTATGATTGTCAAATTATGAGGGTAGGGAAGAAACGGACAATCCATCCTCATTAAAATAAATATGCATTACTATAATTAAACCAATTTTCTATTGATTCACTAAATTAATAACTATATTAATTGAAATTTGGACTCCAATACGCTAATTCGGTACAGCCACATTGAACCTCTCAATTAATTTGAACGAGAAGAAGTCTAGCTATATATCATGGGAGGATTGGGTTTTTTTTCCTATAATATTTCCCTGTCCTCGATCTCTATAGATTTGTAGTTTTCAGATGGTGTGGGGATAATTATTTGTGCTTATGTACATTTCGATATAATGGAATCTAGAGTACTTCTAAACTTTGATAATAGTACTATTATACATTAATTATTGTAAAAAATATATAAAATTGCATTGATGAGAGTAACAATAACTTGATTAAAGAATAAGGAGTATATAAAGTGAATTCGAGGCAAAAAAAAATCCACTGTTATATATTCACTTGTCTTTATTAATTCATTATTTTTTGCCACGTATTAATTCATTATTATATGCAGATTATATAATTAGATTAGATATTAGTATATTAATTTTTATTAAGATGAGTATATTAGATGGGTAATTATTTGATACACCGGTGATGTAAATTTTGGAGTCGACACATGTCCATTTTCTGAATTAATCAAATTTTAAATATTTCAATCTACTCCCTAGGGGACACATGTCACCTTTCAAGACCCGCTTGTGCAGTCTACTAAACTCAACTGACAGTGTATTATATATAATCCCATATTAGATTATTTAAAGAAAAAAAAAGAATCGTTAAACAGGTTCTCACATTCGAATAGTACGTACTATTGTTGTTTAGATGATCATTGTAATTTGTACATATAATTAATTAAGACAAGTGGATCGGCTTGTGCTAGCGCGTCGGACGTTCAGAAATCTTATTTCTTTAAATAATTTTTTATTCGAATTAAATTGTTTGATGCGTAGGAAAATTCGAAAGTACTATAATTTTGCATCTTTAAAAGGTTATATTATTAACATTGAGTATATGCCCTAAAGTTAGCAATAAATAGTAAATATTAGTTTGTACATGGACATGTGCAATAGCTTCAATTTTGTTTCCTCCTTTAAAGTGTAGCACTTAAAACAAAAAACTAATTTTATTATTTTCTTCATATGGATATTTAGAAATTGTTATTAGTTTGTTTGATAAGACATTGCATCACTGGAAACAAATGGTTTGTGGTCTCTTAAGAATTCACAAATTGCATTTTTAGCTAAGTTAACATTATTGAAAAACAAATCAATAACTTGATGATTAACCATCTTCGGTTTTGTTATCAAATTGAAATAAACCCTATTTGTTATGTTTTTGGCCTGGCCAATAAGTCCATTTGTTTTCTAAAAACAGTCTTGTCTATAATGGATTGATCATATCATCAGTATAAGATTTAACTTTAATTTTTACTTAGAAATTTTATATTAGAGCTTTTAAATGTTTATGCTACTAACCCACTAATGTTACAATTCTAAATTGTAATTCATGGGTTGAATAGCATTAATAGACATCGTTAAAAAGGGCTCCCACACAGCATAGGCCTTAGCTAAGTCTTGAAAATTCTCTGTAAATCAAGAAATACTCAACTCAAATCATAGAAAATTCTTTGTAAATTAAGAAAAACTCAACTCAAATCATGATCCTTAGCTATCTTATCTAACAACTTTGTTCTAACTTAAAAAAAATATTATTTATTTTGTAGAATAATTAAGTAGAGATAGGGGATAGGATTTATTATAATATTTATTGTGTGAAAGAATAATTAAGTAGAGATAAGGGGGGATAGGATTTATTATAACATTTATTGTGTGAAAGGAAACTGATAATTACAAAAAAGGGCTTAAGGGCAAGAACTGGTTAGAAACTAACCTAGGGTTTTCTTAGTAATTTGCTAAATGAGAAAAGACAGAGAAGGACAAAAAATGTTCAAATGGAGCCTCCTCATCGATCCTCAAAAGGGGCGTTTAGTAATTTTATTAGGTGTTTCAAATAATATGTAGTATATATAATTAATCGGACTGAGTTGGATCCAAACAGAAGGAATACCAATTTTGTTCGTTCACAAAAGTCAAATCCGACACCTTACTTAAAAAACATTGAATTTCTTTCACTTCCGTGTTATATATTATTACAATATTTGGAAACAAAAAATTTTCTAAAACGATACAAAACAGAGGGAGTAGTTAAATAAGTTGATCTATTTCTCTTATAATAATATTATACATATTGTTCCCCAAGAGAAGCAATAATGGATGTACGAATCATATATAGAATCCAAGAAATTATTGTTAGAATACACAACTTGATGCACAGAGAGCATCTTGAACCAAAAAGTCCAAAGGTACCTTCTCAAAAAAGTCCAAAGGTAGAAACATAAAAATGCAGCCACCATTTCAATATTTAGAACTTGTCATAAACCTTAAATACTTGACTCTCAGTCTCTTTTTGGCAAAAAAAAAAAAAAGACTCATAGTCTCTTTCTAATTTCCAATACTAGTAACATTTTTTTTTGGTCTTTTCTTTCTCTTCAATTTCGTTCCTAATGAAGCATCATGCAGTAGCGGAGCTTCCCTCAGCAGGAAGAACCATAAATGCACTGCCAAAAACCTCAAAATTTGTCCTGCTTATAATATTCGTCACCTTGGTTTTCTTCACTGTCACCCCTGTATTATACCCTTTGCTAAGTTACCCTATATATCTGTTACAAAGCTCATTTTCTTCCAAGTCATCATCGTCCACATACGAAATTCCTCAACAGCAACAGAAAGATCATATTCATGCTTATCATCAATCTCAGAATGTTTGTGACATATTTTCCGGTGAATGGGTTCGAAATCCGGATCCACCTTACTACACCAACATGACATGTTCGGCACTAATACATGATCATCAATTTTGTATGAAATATGGAAGGGCCGACACAGATTTCATGAAATGGAAGTGGAAACCTTATGGCTGTGAGCTTCCTGTTTTCGACCCTTCTCAGTTCCTTGAAATTGTTAAAGGCAAGTCCTTGGCCTTCGTCGCAGACTCTGTGGGTAGAAATCAAATACAGTCCTTGATTTGCCTCCTTTCAAGGGTATGTCTCCTTTAATTAATTGAACCGAATCTGTATATCTTTATAATTTAGGTATAAGTCATAATTTATAAAATCAATTTTGGTTTGGGGCGCATATGGCTAAGTAATTTACCTAAGCCATTATGTAAAACAAAGATTAGGGTGAAATGATTGTGTGGAATCTTAACCTCTCCACATGTCATATGACCAAACATGTCATGAATTTCATTTATCTATTTGGACAATGCACTCCAATAATTTAACGGCATATCCACTTTTGTCACTATTCATGATTTTGAAGGTATAAAACCCATCGTTTTACCTAATATAACTGTGAGATGGGTGGGTATCTGCGTAAGATTAATTTATAGTGTACAATTAATCACCGTACAAAATGATGAATTAGCTATTGAATTTGAGATGAAAATTCCTCGATAAAAAGATAAACGAGAACACCTTTCTTAATTTTTTGGGATTGATCTTAATTTGTTTTCCGTGTTTCAGGTGGAATACCCAATAGATGTCTCATGCACACCAGACGATAAATTCAAAAGATGGAAATACAAAACCTACAATTTTACAATTGCATATTTTTGGGCCCCATATTTAGTAAAGTCCAAAGAAAGAGATCCTTCGGCGCAATTCACTAGCCTCATCAATCTCTACCTAGACGAATTTGATGAAAAATGGACATCCCAAATCGACGGATTCATCTACCTAATCATCTCAAGCGGCCACTGGTTCATTTCTCGTAATCGAACAGTTTTCTACGAAAATCACCAAATCGTCGGTTGCCATCATTGCCAACTACAAAACGTGACAGACTTGACAAAGTTCTATGCCTATAGGAAGGCTTTGAGGACTGCTTTCAAGGCCATTAACAGCTTAGAAAACTTCAAGGGAATAACATTTTTACGAAGTTTTTCACCATCACACTTCGAGAATGGGTTGTGGAGCAATGGCGGAACTTGTAACAGGACGAAACCGTTTAGGAGCAACGAGACGGTATTGGGTGGAGATAATTTGGAGACTTACATGATTCAGATGGAGGAATTAAGGGCTGCTGAAAAGGAAGGGAGGAAAAGAGGGAAGAAATATAGGGTGTTGGATATAACTCAAGCAATGCTGTTGAGACCCGATGCTCATCCTAGTAAATATGGGTATTGGGCAAGTAAAAAGGTGATGTTCAATGATTGTTTGCATTGGTGCTTGCCTGGTCCGATCGATACTTGGAATGAAATCTTACTTCAAGTGTTGAAGATTGAAGGAACAAGATGACATTAAGAGAAATTAATTATTATCAATCTTCATTCAACAATTTCTTTTAGTACTTGTTTATTGCATTGATAATTAATTAAACCTATTGACTCAATAAATTAATAACTATATATTAATTGAAATTTGGACTTTAAACTTCTCACTAATATGCTAGTTTGGTATAGTCACATTGAATCTCGATTAATTAGAACAATTAATCGTACTGAATTGGATCCAAAACGAAAGGACTTTAATTAACACCAAATTTTGTTCTTTCACAAAAGTCAAATCCGAAACCTTTCACTTAAAACTTCCATATTAAATAGAATATATTACTACAACATTTGTAGATATATTGTTTTACAAATTAACTGTGCCCCAAGCCCTATGTACTTGGACTTGAGACTCATCTTTTTCGGACCGAGAGCAGATAATGTTAAAGTCCTCCCAACAAATGTTCCGGAGTATATATTATTTGTATACCCCACCAAAATTACTAAAAGTCGCTCCGGAGTATATATTATTTGTGTACCCCACCAAAATTACTAAAAGTCTCGATCTACTTTTTTTTAGGGTAAAGATAACTATCCCATTTTTTTATTTACTCCTATGTGTTTAGTTTTTTTTTGGTATCCCACCTGACCCGGTATACAGAGTTTTATTTCAACTTGCGAAAGGGGCAAGTGCGTACGTAAGGTCTCGAACCTGAGATCTGATTAAGTTGGAACAAGCTGTTTACCACTTAATCCAACCCCTTGTTGGTCTCCTATGCATTTAGTAAGAGTTATAATAGACTTATTAGTCAACAGGCCAATTTACGTGTAAAAATAGGTCTAAATTTTAAGAAATTGTCTGTGCAAACGTAAGCACAGACTTACCCACTTGTAACATTTAAAAATGTATTTTCCCCTATTAAAGTACTTCAAGTTAATTAAACAAGGCCGAATATTCCTTACTTTGTATTTGAATGGGCTTTTTAGCCAGATTCTGAATAGATATTGGGGCCCAAACCACGTGGTGCCGGTGGTGGAATTCCCATTCCCATATAAGTCCATACCAAATGGGCTTCTTTAGCTCACATATTCTGTCCCGTAGTTTCTTTTTACTTTTTTGCCAGAAATGCTGTCCCGTAGGCCGTAGCTGAAATATATAAATAAAGGATTATTAATATTTTGACACCAACAAAAATGATTGTATTTGAATTAATTCCTCCCTGCTTTCGGACATGAGAAATTTAAAAAAAAAAGGCAATACAAAATAAAACATTTAAAATTAAAGGTGAGGCGTATTATAAATGACTAGGAGTCAATTATAAATGAAAAAAAAAATATATTCTGAAGATGGAATCTATAAATAAATTAATTAGAAGGAGACGAATATTAATATTAAAGTGGAATTTGTTGCAAGTGTAAGAGCCATTTTCGTCACGTTAAGTATGGACCATGACAGGTTAACAGCACCTAAAATCGTCGGCAGAGTGTGCTAATTAACTTTGCCTATTGCTTTATGCTCATTCATTTATTTCCCTCTTTGCCTTAATTTGCTAGCAGCCTAGAATAGAGACGAGCGCGAGTGATTATAATGTAACACCAGCTAATTAATGATTTGATGCGTGGAAATAATTAACTAATCAAATGCATTTTATAATTAGAAATATTGCTCTTCCTAATTTCCTCCTCTCAATTATTGTTATTTTGCCCACTCTCCTTTTTATCATGGTTTTCGAAATCGGACCGACCGGTCGGACCGGTTCAACCGGAAACCGCCGGCATGTCCGATCCTTAAAGGTGTGGGAACCGCAGTTAGTCAACATGGTCAACAACCGGGTAAAAATCGATTGGACCAGCGGTTGGATCGGGTTCTGACCGGATAGAACCGGTTTGGTATTTGAGAAAATTTTGAAAATTTTTTGAAGGTGGTGAGTTTTGAATCCACAACCTTGTAGGTAGCAAAAAACACACTTAAGCCACTGCACCAAATGCTTTTATATGATATGTATATACTTTGTATAATATTTAAAAGGTAAAATGCCAAAAATTTCCATAAAATGCCTTATCAGACCGGACCGGCGATTGAACCGGTCGGATCGATCAAACCGCCAACCGGAACCATCACCGATTCTAGTGCCGGCCCGGTTCCAAAAACCATGCTTTTTATACTACAGTTTATATTTACTTTTTCACAATCGAGATCAGAATCAAAATTTGCCTTAAACTTTTGAGTTCATAATGAATGAAATGAACGATATATTGCACCTATAAGGCTGTAACAACTTCTCCATTGAGTTTATTTGCTCATGACTCACGAGAAATCCTTCTATTCTCGGTTTCTCATGTTGTAACAAATTGTTTGTTATTTATATTCATAGAAAAGATCTTGATTTTTAATTTTTAACAAATAAAGAATTTTAAAAATTATTTCATCTAATCTAATTAAGTCCAGCTTGTCCAAAAATAAACTTATTAAAGTTAAAAAGAAAATTAATTAACTATATAATTCTAGTATTTTAATTAGTTATTTTGGAGTATTAATAGTCAAAGTTTCAACATCTGAAAGCAAATCTATATGTAGATGAGCAAGCAATCGGTGAGATTGCACTGTCAACCTTGTTAACCTATGCGCCTGCTAACGCACACGGACTTGGATTTAACACAATAATATAATTTGGACCCCAAAAAAGAACACTAATTCCAACTAATTCCACTAAATATTTGCTTAGGAATATTATTCTTTATTAATTAGTTTTACTATAATTGTGTAAAATTATAATTTTCATAATTCATCAAGCAGATTTTTTTTTTTTGGCAACAAATTCATCAAGCATAATCTTAGTACTAGTGACTAGTACTGTAATATTTTCATATAGAGCAACAAAAATAATTATTCCTATAGTATATATTATATATAGTTCCTTAATTTCTATATATAATTACTCATAGTACCTCTTCTTATGGCAACATATTATATATAGAAACTAGAAAGAATCACCCCTTGCTTAGCAATCCAATTCTTAGTTTGTCTTTCTCACACGGCCAAGGCAATGAATATCATGTGTCTTACTTAATTCTGCCACCTCCATAGATACTTACCATCGTTAATTAAATCCATATTAGGTGCATTGTAGAGAGGGTCAACTCAATAAAATTTTAGTTTAGATCACCCAATTAATATAAGTACAGTTTAGGTACCATTTCACCTATAATGTTAGTAGTAGTAGTTAAAGTATACTTTTCATCATTTCTCATATAAAAATGACCAATTATAAATAATTGCAAAGGATCAAGGAAAGGTCTTACCAAGGTTTGAGCCACATGTATAGAAAATTTTTATTCCACTTCATATTGATTTTAAATTAATTTAGTTTAGTAATTGCATATATATAATTTGTATCAATTTGTACACATTATTTCCCAAGAAAAAGCAATAATAGATATGCACATGAATCATAGAATCCAAGGTTATGCATTTTGATATATGAACAGCACATATATTCTTCAACCAAAAAGGTCCAAAACCATGTATAAAAAAGTAACTAACCATTTCAATATTTTGAATTTGTCATAGAAACCTAATTAAATATACATGAGCCATATAGTCTCCTTCAAAGTTCCTATTAACTCTTTTTTCTTTCTCTTTCTTTCCAAAAATGAAGCATAATCCAGTGGAACTTCCTTCAGGCAGCAGAAGCTATGCACTTCCAAGAACATCAAAAATTGTCTTGGTTATAATTTTTGTCACCTTAGCTATTCTCACTATAATCCCTGTACTGTACCCTTTGCTAGGCTACCCTATTTATCTCTTAAAATTCTCTCCTTCATCTTCCTCTTCCAAGCCATCAACACCATCCACGTATGAAAATGATGAAGAAGTTGGTGCAGCATCAATAAAGATATCTGATCAAGCAGAGGGGTGTGACATATTTTCCGGGGAATGGGTTCGGAATCCGGAGGCGCCTTACTACACGAACACGACGTGTTGGGCGATTCATGAGCATCAAAATTGCATGAAATATGGAAGGCCTGACACAGAGTTCATGAAATGGAAGTGGAAGCCTGATGGGTGTGAGTTACCTGTTTTCAACCCTGCTCAGTTCCTTGAAATTCTTAGAGGCAAGTCCTTGGCCTTTGTTGGTGACTCTGTGGGTAGAAACCAAATGCAGTCCTTGATTTGCCTCCTTTCCAGGGTATGTCTCCTCAATTATTTCCATCTAAATTTTAATTTCAAATATGTATATACATTAACATATCTCATTTCTAGCTAGTTATTTCACATGTAAGAATCAAAATGTGTGCCTAGTTTGCTAGTGACTACCCCTTTGATACAAATTCCCCGGTATTTAGTAATTTTGGTCGGATTAACTCAGAGTTAAAGTCGAATCAATCAATCGGAACTTACAAATAAAACTCCCTTATCGCCTATATATATCTCTCCTTTTATTTATAAGACTCTTGTTCAATATCTTAGTTAAGGGATATAGGTCCTTTCCATTCAACCGAAGGGACGTTGGTCAAGTCAAGTAACTTTGCTTGTTTTTTTACATTGATTTTTTCTTGTTGGAAGATATGTCTTCCTACATACATACGTATACTAATTAATTAATTGTATTATAGTAAATTGCTAAATGGAAAAAGAGTTCATCACATTCGCTTTGATTTCCGAATTTGATAGATACTATTATCTGAAAACTATTTTTGCTCGTTTATTGAACTTAATTTGTATATATAAAAGGAGTGGTCCCCCAACATAATTTCTATATGATATATCTATTCGGCTTTAGGTATGTAGTAAGTCATTTCTCCAATCAATTTTTGGTTAGCAACATGGGTAGTTTACCTAAGCCAATTTGTAAATCAAAGATTAGGTAAATAATTGTGTTCAGGGTTATACAGTTGTTTCAATTATTTGTTACACATGATTGAACTAAAATAGACTAAAATCCTTATGAATCGTCTAGCAAAAATGGATAGGTAAATGGGCAGAGAAGTAGGTTCCATGAAATGATTCTTTGGGGAGGTTTTGATTGAAATGCCTAATTTTGGACCAGGCCAAACTTGGCCTGATATGTTCATCAAATAAAAAACATTTTCCTTTTGATAAAATGATAGCAAATTTGAATAATTCATAGCATATATAAAAATCAAACAGATCAATGTCCCTGTTGCCCCATTAATCAGACTAATAATTATTATCTTTTATTGGTTCCTTTCGTTCTTTCTGTAATAATATAATAATTAATTAATTAGATGTTGCCAGCTATATCTATATTGACATTCTAACCAATTCACAATCAAAATTAGAAGGATCTCCCTCTACTAATTGCTATATATTCTCACATCTGAAATGAAATGAGTGTGTGATGACAAAACTTTATTTTGTTTTTATTTAATTTTCTTTATTATATATAATTCATGAAATGATCGGACAAATTATTTCATCATTTCATATAGCAGCCCAGCTTCTTTTTTTCTTTTGGGTATTGTGGGCTCCTTGGTCTGTTATCTAGCATGCTTATCAAGAACATTGTTTGCTCATAGATTCTGTTCTGGCAGCTAAAACATAACATTGATTTGGTCCAAAATATTCTTTTTGATAATGTTTTGTTGTTCTATTATTATTACAAACAAGTTGAAACAGCTTGTAATTGATTTGACTCTCCTAATTTCTTCATTATTCACCTTTTTTTTTCAATAAAAAATGATTTCTTAAATTTGGAGGATGAATATTATAAGTTGAATTACTGGATCAATAATGTTTCAGGTGGAATACCCAATAGATGTTTCGTACACAGCAGACGAAAGATTCAAACGATGGAAATACACAAGCTACAATTCCACCATTGCTTACTTTTGGACTCCACATTTAATCAAATCCAAAGAAAGAGACGCCAACGGTCCAACCCAAACAGGCCTTTTCAATCTTTACCTCGACGAATTTGACGAAGAATGGACAACCCAGATCGATGGATTCGACTACCTAATCATCTCCGGAGGCCACTGGTTTTATCGTCCAGCAGTTTTCTACGAAAATCACCAAATTGTTGGGTGCCATTTTTGCCTACTAGAAAACGTGACAGACTTGACCAAGTTCTATGGCTATAGGAAGGCTTTCAGGACTGCTTTTAAGGCCATTAATAGCTTAGAAAACTTCAAGGGAATAACAATTTTACGAACTTTTGCACCATCACACTTTGAGAATGGGATATGGAACCAAGGTGGGAATTGTGTTAGGACGAAGCCGTTTAGGAGCAACGAGACGGCCTTGGACGGCGACAATTTGGAGCTTTACATGATTCAGATGGAGGAATTCAGGGCGGCTGAAAGGGAAGGAAGGAAGAAAGGGAAGAAATATAGGCTTTTGGACACGACGCAGGCGACGTTGTTGAGACCTGATGGTCATCCTAGTAGATATGGGCATTGGCCTCATGAAAATGTGACATTGTACAACGATTGTGTGCATTGGTGCTTGCCTGGTCCCATTGATACTTGGAATGATTTCTTGCTTCAGATGTTGAAGATGGAAGGCATTACATCACATCAAGAGAGGCTTCATTCGGGTGACAGGAAAATGAAATTTCAATAGAGATTATTCAGCTCTTCTTTGATTTGATTATTTTACTTAGTAATATTATTTATGTATGATCAGTTTATTAAATTCGAATTGATTAAATGTAGTATAAAACGAGAGAGAGATCATGGCATTGTGGCAGAGTTTGCCTGCAGCTGGAAAATGAAAATGAATTCAAAGATATTCCTGGTTCTTTTCAAGCTATATTCAAATGCAATATATATATAGAAATATTGCTTGCTAACCCAACAGGGGCATTGGGTAATTGGAGGTTTTGATTACGAGATTGAATGGGTAAGAAGAAACAGGGGACTTGATCAAGATGCAGAGCCAAGGGGATTAATGGCATGTAATAATGTAGGCACATTAATGGATTAGTTTTAGAATTTTTGGTACATATAATTGCACTTACATTGATTCTCGATTAATCTGGAGTTGATGAGTAACGTCAGATCCCAATCAGGTAGAAACTCTTTCAAGTGTGTACCTTTTTGTTTTTTTTGTTTCAAGACTATCTCGAGACCTTAAGGGGTATTGAATTAAGTTCCTCCCACTTAATTTAATAGGCATTATTCCTTTAGTTTTAGATGCTATGAAATAAATAATTTCACCTTCTTTGCTCCATCTGAAATGCAATCGTTGTCATGTTTAAATTAGTATGAAAATTCTTCTCGCAAATACTTCGAATAAGCTTCTTGATCTATAAGAAAATGTAATATACCCACCAAAATATAGCCTACGGAAAAAATTTTCCGCAACTATAAGTTGGAGGGAAACAATTATTAATGGGTATTTCCATCGCAAAAAATTATCAGTGAGTATTGTCTATCATTAATGTTCTTGTTATAATGTATTTTTCTTGTAGTATCACATCATATCATATAATTATTGCTACTTTGTATACTATATTATTGATAAATAAATAACAATTAGGAAGTTCCAATTTATGGTATAAGCCGAAAAAAATAATTGAACATCATCTCAAAAGGAAAACATTATTGAACATAATTGAGTAATAGCTAAAATAGACATATAGCTAAAACTTTTGATTATTAGCTTGGTCCTATCAATATTTGCAATCAGTCGTTAGGATATACATAAAAAACATTATGCTTTGACAAATATTGGTAGGTTAGAAGTCTAATCTTTTTTTATTTTTTATTACACTTATCTTTTTTTTAATTGACTTAAAATTTCATGTGCATGAGAAACAAACTATATTACAAAAACCAAAAGGACTAGAAACTCTTAATTGAATCCCAAAAAAATGTAATACTCTACTAAGCTAATCTTAGCTGTTACATATAATTAGACCCAAATTAATTTCCTTAATCCACCGACAAGGATGTTACTACACAATACATTGATGATTAATCAAAACCAGCATGATTTGCCAACACTTAATTTGTTTTTAATTTGCAAGAACTTTAATTATTCTTTTCATCACTTCTCTAGACTAGACTGATCAAGTAGGTCATATATCAAAATTATTGCCTACTAGAAATCGTTGTTCAGGTTTACACCTCAAAAAAAAATTGTTTAGCAAGTTTGTTCAAGCATCAATTTTAAATAGATTGAAAATTTCCAAGGACTTTGAAAACTAATTTTGGTGGGGGTCTTGGAAATTTTGTATGCAAATGGATTTTGGATGATGCATGTTCTTGGTTCAGTGGATGATGCATGTTCTAATACTTGATATATGTGAATAAGACTATATATGTTTGTTTTATCTTGTTGTTGGTATATATTCATCTTAAAATACTTTCTTAAATGAAATAATCAATTAAAGTTTTCAAAAAAAAAATAATAATTAATCTATATCATATTAAAAAGTACGTTCATCTGTAAAACTTTTGAATCGCCTATTATACCCTTATTTGTCAAATATATTTCTATACTGCCATTTAGATTTATAGTTTTACTCAACTAAAAACTCTAAATCTAATATCTTTATAACTATTTTATTTTACCATTTTACTATTTTACTCAACTAAAAACTATATTTTTATTTGATTAAATCTAATATCTTTATAACTATTTCAGTTTACCATTTTACTATTTTAAGTAGAAAACTTGATATATTAGAATTTTTTATGGCATTATTTAAACTTTTACAATTTTTTTTAGAAATAAACTTTTACAATTTTATTCTACTCAAAACTCTATTTTTATTTAAATTAAATTCAATATTTTTATAAATATTTTATTTTTACCATTTTAATTTTAAAAAATTTGAGACTTTTTGTTAATTGTCTAATCATTAATTATTCATCATTTTCTAAAGCTAATTAAGTTAAAAATTTAATTATAGTGATTGGCCTGTTTCTATTTTTGGGGTGTGTATTGGTATAACAAGAATTTAAAATTTTTTAAAAATAAAAAGAGGAGTAACATACAATTATTTTCTTTGACTTATAAAGTTAGAGATGTCAATTAGGCGGGTTGGGCGAGTTTCGGGTTATCATCATCTGGGACAAGTCAAATGAGCTTAGGTAATTTTCTCGGCTCATTCGGCTTTTGACTCATCAGGGTTCGGGTCTCGGGTCTGCTGGGTCTCGGGTCAGATTGGTTCATGTTTTGGCGTCGGGTCAATTGGGTTCTTCGTCATTTAGGTTTTGGATTTTTCGGGTCGATTGGATCAGCCTTAAATTTTTTAATGTTTAATTCTTAAATTTATTTAATATATTTATTTAATCCACTACTAGAAAAGTTTTGCAAACTGCATATACGGTGTTAATTAATTTTAATTATTAATTTAATTTTCATTTAATTTAAACACGATGGATCACGTGCAACGCATGTGAAAATGAAGTCTAGTTAAAGAAAAAGTATCCAATAAATAAATAAAATAAAATCAATGAGAAATAAAGTGCCAAGTGCTAACAATCTCCATTATTTGATGATATTCCATGGAATTTGACGGTACTCATATAAAATAAAATAAATTAGTATTGTACAGTCAAAGAATTGGATGGTTTTGGCCACTTGACCTTCTAAATTTTAATATCCAAATCCAATTTTGGAAATTGTTTCGTCTTCATATCCATGCCTATATAATTAATTAATCTATTCATTTTATTCTTTAAATAGCAAATCCATGATTAAGAAAGTTGGTTGTTTCACTTGTTTGCTAGCTTAATACCTCCAACAATATATAATTTTTTTTTACCAAAAAGAAATATTGATGATTCCTATTTGATTATTACAATATATTTATTCATACTTTTTTCCATAAAATATATTCAACCAAACATCTATCGATCACAAGAAGAAATAATTCCATAGATAATACCATGACTTTTCTTAGATTTCATCCGATTTCACCTTTAAAGTTGAACCTATGATAACTAGTGTGGGTAAAAAAAGAAACTCACAAGGGTGTGCTTTTATCCTATAAAAAGAAAATCGAAATTTGGAAGGAATGGGCAATAAAATTTTGCAATCAACATTGCTTTGCTCCTAAGCCAAGCCTGTCTAACTTAGCACTAATACTAATTATTAATTTTTTAATAAAAAGAAAGGGAAAAAAAAGGGACAAAATTCACTTTGGGGTCAAGACAAATTGTGGGCTATATATGAACATGCTATGGCTCAAGGGTATTCATGAGCCTCATGATTGCTGCAAATAGTATAAGAATGTGGAAATGATTTTGACTGATGATTGAAGTTACAAAAAAGATAAAAAGGGTTTTCCCCTGGTGATATCATCAAACTCAAAACTACCTGCAATTTGCAGAATTAAAAGTGTTAAATGCAATGCTTCCAAGTGATGAAAAGGCACAAAAAGAGAAGCAAATCTCTTGGTAGGCTGTATTGTCAAACTCTGACTTTTTCCCATTCAGTCTTTATCTGATTCAGATATAAGTATGAATTGGTTGAGGAAGAAATGATGAAATGGAAATCTCATTAAATCAATAGAAATTTAGGCATATGGTGTTAGAATTCTTCTACAATATGCATGCACCGACAGCAAAGAAGCTGAATGTTTTTATTCCTTCAAAAACAGCGGACTAAAAACAGATTAAAGACTTTAGTTTTGCTTTACAGGAAGAGAATCCCTGGTCAGATTACAAAAATTCAATATTTTTCACTTCTAATATTTTTCTAAGCTTTACATATTATACCGAACTTAGTGTATTAAGCATTCTTTTGAAAGAATAAAAAAGCAAAAAGAAACAAAGAAAGCATATATTGAGAACCATTTGTTGTGATTTAAGTATTTAAATTAATCATCATTAATGTCTTGCCAGGTTCATCTTTATACTATATATGATTGGTCAAGAAGCTGTTTAAAGATCATGGTAAATAACTTTGCATAACAAACTCATGACAAATTAAATAGGTGACATTTAGTTGTCATTGTTGAATTCATTCATATAAACTTGAAACAAAGCACACAAATTCATTTCCTTCTCCTCCACTATGAAGTTCCAAACCATGGAGCTTCCAAATGGAAAGAATTCTCAACAAAACAGTTCCATCAAAGTTTTCCTTCTAACTTTCTCCTTACTTCTCACCAGTTCAATCCCTTTATGTCTGCTAAAAAGTTCACCATTGCTGTTGCCATCTGCAAAAATCAATCTGAAAAGCATAGAATTTGAGAAGAAATGTGATGTGTTCAATGGGAAATGGGTGCCTCACCCGGAAGGTCCTTACTACACCAACCAAACATGCCCTTTGATCATTGATCAACATAACTGCATGAAAAATGGAAGGCCTGACACAGAATTCATGAAATGGAGGTGGAAACCAAATGACTGTGAGTTACCTCTCTTTGATGCAACTCAGTTCTTGGAAATTGTTCGAGGGAAGTCAATGGCCTTCCTTGGGGATTCAGTAGGAAGAAACCAAATGCAATCCTTACTGTGCCTCTTAGCCAATGTAAGTGTTTCTATTATAAGTAAATTATGTTTTTGAGCCTTACAGAAGTTAATTAACTCTATTCTGCATTTTTTTTTTTTTTATATTTCAGGTAGCATATCCAGAGGATATTACTGATAAGAATTCGTCCAATCCATTGTATTTCAAGCGTTTGTATTATGCTGATTACCAATTCACACTAGCAGCTTTATGGTCACCATTCTTGGTTAAATCCAGAGATGCAGATCCTGAAGGTCATTCCTTCGACAGCCTGATGAACATTTACTTGGATGAAGCTGATGAAGCATGGGCAAACCAGATTGAAAACTTTGATTATGTGATTATGTCAGTAGGGCAATGGTTCTTCCGCCCACTGTTTTTTTACGAGAAGGGTGAACTTGTGGGTTGTCACAAATGCCATGGAAACAACATCACAAGCCTTACAAGGTACTATGGATACAGAAAGGCTTTCAGAACAGCTTTCACAACTCTTCTTAACCTTAAGAACTACAAGGGAACTACATTTTTAAGGACATTTTCAGTTGCCCATTTTGAGGGAGATTGGGATAAGGGAGGCAACTGTCCTAGAACAAGACCCTTTGCAAGCCAGGAAAAGAAGATGGATGAATATAACTGGGAATTCTATGTGACACAAGTGGAGGAACTGAGAAAAGCAGAGGAACAAGGGAAGAAAATCGGGTTAACGTTCGAATTGCTAAACACTACAGAAATCATGTGGCTAAGACCAGATGGACATCCCAGCAGATATGGACATTCTATGAATAAGAATTCAACAGTGAATGATTGTGTTCATTGGTGCTTGCCTGGCCCTGTTGACACATGGAATGAGTTTTTGCTATATTTCATGAAAAGGGAATTTCTCATACGGTTAAAAGGGAAGTTGATGAAAAATGTCTGATCAAAACCTTGCAATCAAGTTGTTTGTCTTTGTCAAGTATGAATACCCTGAGTTCTATTTATTTGATTCTTTTTCTGCTGTAAAAAACATTAATTTCATCATCTCCAATACATATATACACATTAGTGGATTTGAGTTTGTATTTGGAATCATATCTGTAAAAGTTTTGTTTCAGAAAGAACATATATAGTATACCATAATGATTTTTGTTCAAATTTTGTTTCTGTCAGAATGCAGTATTAGACAATAAGTGCTCATAATACTCAGAAAATCATTCCAAGTTCTTTTCGCCTTTCGGGATTGTCAGTCTTCAGAAAAGAAACAGAGCCAGAGAAATCAGGGCATGGAGATGAGGGCAATTATCAATCATTCGATGATAGAAGAAATCATTAAGCCAATAACAGATCAATCTTTTTTTCCCCCTAATTGTGACTTGTGAGAGTGAGACTAAGGAGACTTGATGGGAGCAACGGATCCAATGCTATGGAAAGAACCCATAATTGTATGTTCATCATTAACTTTTGGCATATCTGCCAGGTCTTCTAATCTTCTGATACTAAAGATGAAATATAGAACAATGATTGAAGCCATTTTCAGGAAATAATTTAAGAAGAAATTAGGAAAAGCAGTGTTTCTGTTGCTAAGGTATACTCTGGTAAGGTAACATTTAAAGGTTTTTTTTCCCCTTTTTTAATTTCTAAATCTTCCCGTCTCTGTTTAAACATTTATGCCGGTTCTGCATTTTAAATGTTTTGGTTTCCATCTTGTTATGTAAAGCATTGTTGATAAGAAGTTACTATAGAATATCAGGATACTTTACCCCATCTCAATATACTTTAAACACTCTAAGATACTATTCTTCCTCGTTGTTTACGAGCGCAAATACTATGAACAAATGGGGAAGTATGGATATACTATAATAAATTTGCAAAAGAAGCAATGTACAACAATGCTTTATATACACAAAAATTTAGGCTACAACCTACAGTTCAGTACCATTTTTCATATTACAATGGGAAGAATACATCATTTTTCTGAATGTATAGAACATTATGATAAAGATCAGAGTGTTCCTCGATGTTCTTCAGAAAAATGAAATCTTGATGAAGACCAAGATGTGCAAAGCTAAAATATAGAGCACAAAACCCGACCTGAGTAGCATTAGCCTCTGCTGATTATCAATCCGGCCACCAGTGTAATAAGGAAGCTTCTGATGAGAATCAACAGAAAAATCCGATGTAGATCCTCTATCAGAAGCACCTCTTCCGAATCGATTCCTGGCAGCGTTCGCCTCTGCATTGCTACTTTCCAGTTTTGTCCACAATCCATTCAATCCCTCTAGTTCCTTCTCTTTCAAATGAATTTCACTAACAATGCCTTCCGCTTGTGCCTAAAAGAAAACAAGTGAAATGTTCCTTCTGAAAATGACATAAAAAAGAAGCCTATACCAACATCAAGGCATTTAAAACCTTCTATTTTTTTGACAATGACAATATGAAGGAGTTAATGGTTGATATAAACACATATTACAGGAATAAAGCAATGCAATCCCAAAACTCCAATTTTTCCAAGCACCTCAGCAATGATCATGAATTCTTTGAGGCAGCCAACTTGGGCTATATGATCAATGGCTGAAGTGTAGGATTATATCTCAGGGGGAAAACAATTTAGTGTGTATAGTGGGATCTATTTTACATTACAAGATAAACTCATTAAAGTTAATTACTCACCTGTTTTGCAGCTAGTTGCTCAATTAGGCTGTGAAGCTGTTTGTCCAATGCCTTCTCTCTTTGAGCTGCATAACGGAATTGATTAGCAAAAATATTGTTAAGACGGGCCCATTTCTGCCCCAAACACCTTTTTCGTCTTATTAACACCAAGAAAAGGTTCAACAAGAATTTGCATGACTCCTAAGAAAAGTAAACTGTGTATTTAAAGGAAGAAACTACTTATTTGTCTCTGCAGGGCGGAAGAATGCTTTTAAAGCAGATTAGTCCTATGCTTCTATGATGCCTAATTGCCTACTCTCAGGAAAAATGCTATCCATCCAGATTTATTCTTTTGCTACTCTATTTTGACATTAAAAGAATCAGATTTTATCAAAGTGACAAACACACTGGGATCATTCTGATAATAATTTAAACTTTTTTTCCTAAAAGCCTTACCAATTTAAGAACTGTGATATAAACTTCAAATTAAAAATTTAAACAAACTTTCAACCAGTAGAAAACCAAATTCTAGTATCTCTTAGAAGCCATGGGATTCTTTCTGAAAACAAATGAACAACGGGACACCAGAAATAAGAATTATTGCAACTTCATTTATTACATGTTTACCTTACTCTTTTTCAGCTTACATCCAACATACAACAAAGGATCTGGAACTATCTTTCAAAGGGAACATCAAGGTTGATCATTAAAAAACCATAGAGAAAAAGAAGAAAGAAGGATAGAAAGAAAGAAAGAAAAAAAAAAAACAATAATGCAAGACCATACTTGAGAAAAAAATTCAGTGAAGACATAATCACATTGTTGAAAGAGTATCATATGATATAACCAAGGTAGAAGATCGCCTCATTCCTATTCATCATAAATGGACTATTTGTAAGCTAAAAAAAAGCACTAAAAGTAGGTTTGTGATGTAAGATACCTGGGGAAGGCTGCTTCAATGCTTTGTTCTGAATATTTTCCCATTTATTCTCTAAATCTTGAACTGTCTCTTCAATTGAGCTCTGAGAATATTGTGGATCTTTCATCAGCAAAAAGCAGCAACAACTCAACTTAAGCAATAAGGCAGGGTAAAACAGAGATCATCATATAAAGTCAAACGAAGAGATGAGATGGACCAATTCTTTTTTCTTCTTCTCTAACTTGTCTAGGATAGCAGACTTGGCTAGATCTTCAGCAGCCACTGTGGATTCAACTTCAGCATCAGCAGATTTTCTGGTGTGACTGGCATCAGTCTGTGTATCTTCCAGTTGAGCCTTTAGACTTTTCACAACATCATCCAACTCCTAGAAATAGAAGAAAGGATTGATTCTTTAAACAATGCCAATAGGATCTAAAAATCCATAAGAAAAGAGAAGACTTTAACTTCCAATTGATTTTCAACTAGCATCACTGTATATCAGTTAATTAAAGTAACGGAAACAGCATATCCACCCAGGTGGACATCCTTTCTAAAACTCAGGTCCTTTGGCACAAACATGTATCATAAGAAACCCTATAATATATACTTAAAAAAAAGGGGTCTAAAATTAAATTTGATGAATAACATAGTGGACATGAAAGCAGCATGTACAACAAGTTTTGTGACCTTCACCCTTACCTTTAATTTTGCACGAAGTATATCTGCTTCCTGCACTTTCTCCTGTATTTTATTCTCACAATTAGATATAGCCTTTTCATATGCAGCGTTTTCTTGTTGTAGTGTCTCCTCTCGCAGTTGAGCCTGGTCACAAAGACATTTGTGCCAAGTATTAGTAGGGTACAGGTAAACATTACCAATGGATAACACTTTCTTAACACAAAAATTTTTGCAGTTTCAGAACTCGGAAGCAAATAATTAACCTCAACATCAACTTTTCCTTCAAACTTATGTGTTAACCCCTGTCTAATCAGATCACATCTCACAAGCTAAAAAAATAAAATTTCAAAAGCAACTTCTCTTTTCAAATTTTCGAAGTTGCAGAACTAACAAAGCTAATATCAAGCTACACAGCTTGCAAGAAAACTTATAGAGTCCAGTCAGAATTAGCATTTAGCCATAGACAAACTTCAAACTTGATGTTTGAAAATAAGACCGTTCTTTAACAAAAGCAAAAGACTTGTGCTTGAAAATGTTTGAACTGATTTTATCACTTCATATTAGATGAAAAGTAACTGTTTTTCATTAAGTATAGCACTGAAGCACAAATTGAAAGAGAGAATGCATTGCTAGAAATTGTAAAAACTTTGAGAAACACCCACCAAAAGAAAAGCCATAAGCAAAATTGTTCCATACATGTTATAAGCAACAGAATTCCAGCAAAGAGAAAGAAGAGAACCCAGATGAGAAAATGCCATAAAAGAGAATACCCAGAAAGGAATTTAAATAAAGAAAAAGACCCAGATGAGAAAAATAACCTGCTCACGAGTAGAAGAGTGAGCATTGAGTTGGAGGGCAAGGGCGGCATTGGAAGCGAGGGAGTGTGCGTGGAGATGAGGAAGGCGTTGGGAGATATCGGGAGGAGGCAACCGGAGACGTAGATCTTGGATCTGACGGCTGAGAGAGGAAGCCTTTCGCTCTAATTCTCGGACGTAGTTTTGCTGCTCCGGTGAGAAAATTAATGGGATATTGTCAAAGTCATCATCTTGGCTGTTGTTTCCTCCATGGCCTCCTACTACATCTGCTGCCCATGCTAACAATCCCGCCATATTTCTCCCTCTCTAAATCTTAAGTCTCAAAGCTTTGGATCTGCAATTGCAAGATTTGGGATCTCCTCAATTCTTTGGGCCGTGAAAATTAGAAAAAAAGAAATAGAAAATTTGGATTTTGGGATGTCTATATTTAAGACTCAAACTTTTTAATAATTAAAAAAATTTAAGATCTTATGTTCTTCTATCATTTTACCAACTAGCTTATATAACCCGTTTGAAAAGAAATAATTTCTTTTTTGAAATATTACCATTAATACAAAAATTAATTTAAAATATTAAAATATTGATTTTTGAATTTTAAAATGATAAATTAAAACAATATAGTATAACCAAATTTGGTAGGAGTACTATAAAAATATTGAGAAGATATATACATATCTATACTATATATAAAAGTACGAGTTTTGTGAAATTTTTGAATCGACTATTATATCCTTATTTTTCTAATTGAATCGACCATTATATCCTTATTTTTCAAATATATTTCTTAAATGCCATTACTTAACTATTATAGTTTTATTCTACTAAAAACTCTATTTTTATTCAATTAAATTTAATATCTTTATAATTACTTTAATTTTACCATTGTACTATTTTTTCAAAATATAGAGTTTTATTCTACTAAAAACTCTATTTTCATTTAATTAAATTCAATATTTTATAATTATTTTATTTTTACCATTTTAATTTAAAAAGTTATTATGATTGACATCTTACTATTTGATAGTTTATAATAATGTATTATGATTAAACTTTATTATTTCCCTAATATGCAATTATTTTATTTGACTTATGATAAATTTTTTGCTTGATAAAAACTTGCTATATAATTAAAAAAATCTAACATTCTTATAACTATGTCATTTTTACCATTTTACTATTTTAATTAAAAAAAAACTTAGATGTATTAGAAAATTTTAAATATACTTTTATAGTTTTACTCAACTAAAAACTCTATTTTTATTTAATTAAATCTAATATCCTTATAACTATTTTGTTGTTATCATTTTACTATTTTAATTAAAAAAAACTTAGATATATTAGAATTTTTAAAATATATTCTCTTACAATATTTTTAGAAATAAACTTTTACAATTATTCTACTAAAAACTCTATATTTATTCGATTAAATTGAATATTTTTAATAAATATTTTATTTTTACCATTTTACTTCTAAAATATTGGAGATTTTTTGGTAGTTATGGATCCATTTCAATTATTATATAAACTAATAAAAGTATTATTATCAAGTTTAAAAGTTAAAATAGTTGGCTAATTATTAACTATTTAAATTTTTTTAACAAATTAAGTTAAAAATTTATTTGAAATCTAACTTTTGTGATTGACTTTGTTTTTCTATTTTTGTAGCGTGTATTGGTAGTTTAAATCTGGTTCTAAGTCAAATGAGTCAGGTAATTTTCTCGAGTCATTCGGGTTTCGGCTCATCTAGGTTCAGGTCTACTAGGTCTTGGGTCAGGCGGATTCAAGTTTTGACCTTGGGTCATTCAGGTTTTGGATTTTTCGAGTCTAGATTTAGGTCAATTGGATCAACCTTGAATATTTTAACTATTGGTGAAGTTTAGCAAATTGCATATACGGGTTTGCCGTGTCTGAATAGGACGAGTTTGAGTCGTTTACTTTTTTTGGTCAAATCGGGTTATGTCGGATTGGACGAGTTATCGGATTCGGATCAGATTTTGACAGCTCTACGTATAATAAATTTCAATTATTATTATAATTTTCATTTAATTTAAACACGAGTATCACGTGCAATGCACGTGGAAGTAGAGACTAGTTATATATAAAACTATGAGTTTTGCAAAAGTTTTTAATTGACGATTGTACCCTTATTTTTTGAATATATTTTTTAAATACCATTACATAAACTATTATAGTTTTATTCTACTAAAAACTCTATTTTTATTTAATTAAATCTATTATCTTTATAATTACTTTATTTTTATAATTTTATTATTTTTCATTAAAAACTATGATATATTAAAACATTTTAATATACAGTTTTATTCTACTAAAAACTCTATTTTCATTTAATTAAATTCAATATTTTTATAATTATTTTACTTTTACCATTTTAATTTAAAATTTTATTTTTACCATTTTACTATTTTTCATTAAAATCTTGGATGTATTAAAAAATTTTAATATACAGTTTTATTCCACTAAAAAGTAAAAACTTCATTTGCATTTAATTAAATTCAATATTTTTATAAATATTTTATTTTTATCATTTTAATTTAAAAGGTTATTGTGATTGACCTGTTTATATTTGATAGTTTAATATATTGTGATTAAAATTTATTATTTCCCTATCGTGCAATTATTTTATTTGACTTACAATTAATTTCAATTATTATTGCTTCATAAATATAACCTTGCTGTGGATTTAAATTTGCTAGTTCACTTTGTTAATATTTTTTTATGTGAAATAATTCATTTTGTTCCTTTGATAATAAAACACTGTGTATATACAAATGGGTGGGTCGGATTGGATTTGGGTTTGTTTATTTAGGCTAGGTCAGTTTTGAGTTAAGGAAATTACGAGTCATACGAGTTCAATTAATTTTCGGCTTCAGGTTGGGTTGGGTTCGGATTGCTCAAATGTCGGGTCAATTTTGGTTCAAGTCTTTTTCTATGCCGGGTCATATGGTTTGGATAATTTCAGGTTTGAGCTTCAGATTTTCGGGTTCGGGTCTTTTCTGATTCGGGTCATTTAAACATAACTAATTCCAATTCGGGTAATTTCGGGTTAATCTCTTTGGTTTGATCGGATTTGGGTAATTTTGGGTTTAGGTTATTTTGGGTTCGGATCATTGAGGATTCGGGTCATTTCAGTTTCGGATTGGACGAAATTTTTTGGTCGATTAAGGTTGGATCAAGTTTAATTTCAGGAGGTCGGGTCGGATACCCGCACTTGGGTCAAATTTTACCAATTCTAATAGGATTCTTTAGGACAAAATTAGTAATATGCATAAGATTTTAATTTTCACTTAATTTAAACATACTGGGTTACATGCAAAGCACGTGAAAGTGAGAGGACTAGTATAAAATACAATGTTCAGATTATTTAGTCATTTTTTTCTAAATAAAAGAAATTAAATCCTTTTTCTTTTCTTTTTAGTACAAATCAAATACTTTCGCATCCCAAGAGTATATTATCATATATTAGGAGAATTCGTTTAGATATACTTATATTTTTAGGAGGATACAATATTCAAAATCTCTCATTACAATCAAATAATTCCTTATATGTCCAAACATCTAATGAGAAATTAACAAATAAACAAACTATATAATAACAAACTAACAAAATCAGCATAAAAGCTGCACGACCCACGCGCATCAAATATGGTCGACTTGAACCTGAGACTTCGCGGTTAAGGAAAGCATTCACTTTATCATTGAGCCAAATGGTATTGTTACTAAATATTTAATCTATATAAAATTTTATTAATTCAGTACTTTTCTTTTCTTAACAATCACACTTCTGGGTCTCTCTCGGAGCGTGCTCTGTGAGAGGAGTTTCTGAGTTTTCGCGTTGAATTTAGTTTTTTTTTCTTAAGTTCAGTTGCTTTAGTGCTTGGTTCAGTATTGAGTTTTATCAGTTTTTGGGATCGGTTTGAGTGCTTGGTTTTGGGTTTTTCGGGTGGAGGGATGGAGGATGATTTAGCTTTGGGGCTGTGGCAAAATCTCAAGCTAACAGAGGATGGGAGGCGGACGTGATTGAGGATGTTTCAGATCTGGTGCAGAAAGATGGACAGGGGAAGCCATGGTTGGTTGGAAGGTTGCTTACTTGGAAACCTTTTAATAAACAAGCTTTGATGAATACAATGAAAAACAATATGGAAACTGGTGCGAGCAGTCAACATATTTGCTCTGGAAGATAATCTGTTCCTTTTTAAGTTTTCAACAGAGATCGATCGGAGTAGAGTGATTGATGGGAGTCCTTGGTTTTTTAATGACAGTTTATTGTTGTTTACTTATTACAATGGGGATCTGAGGCCGGAACAATATGTTTTTACTCGAAGCTTAATTTGGGCTCGTATGTATGATCTGCCGGTGGGGATGAGAAACTCTGAGATGGCTAAGAAAATTGGGGGCAGAATCAGTGAGCTGGTGACCGTCGATGAGACGCTAGATGCAGGGGGGTTAGCCTGAGTTCTTACGAGTGATGATTGCTATGGATGTTACAAAGCCGTTGAGACGGGTAATCCCGATTAAAGGTGTTGAGGGTATTATCAAGGGTCGAATTGCCTATGAACGACTTTCAAATTTTTGTAAAGTGTGTGGTTTATTGAATCACAACGTAATGGATTGTGAAGATCCTACAGTGGAGAAAGCTATTGCAGAAGGAGTGTTCCAATATGAACCATGGTTATGTACTTCACCATTAAAGCGAAAGAAGGAGGTGATTGGGAGTGAAGCTCTTAAGTAACGGTTTGGTAGACAATGTCAATCGGGGACTGCCTCAGCAAATAGTCAGGGAGTTAGTCACCGGCTATTACTGGATACAGGGAAAACCATTGACGGAGGGAGACAAGTGCAGACGGTGGCGGAGTGTCAACAGGGTAATGCTGGTGAGAAATTTTCGGGATTTGGCATTAAAAAAGGGGCGAAAAATATGGAAGCAATTGGTGATAATCTTGCAGGGATTTTAGATAGGGAAAGAATGCAGTTTGATTTGAATTTGAAGGTGAGTGATGAGGAGACGCGGGGTTTAAGGGATTTGGTTGCTAAGAAAGCGGAATCAGGTGGAGGTCTTGTATCGAGAATTGGCGGGCAAGAAAAATGAATTGGGATTGAAAATGGTTATGGGCCTACTTTAAGTGATGGAGTTGCATACTTACAAGCCGAAAAGGAAAATGTTGTGAAGGCTGGCGTGGGCCTATAAGAGAAAATAGAGAGGAAGCATGTACAAGGTTAAGAATTGGGTTGTGCATCCATGACTGTTGGAGATAATAATTTTAACTTTAAAGCTACAAGACAGGAGGCTGAAGGTGAAGTCTCTTCGGTAAGGCGGTCTAATATAGCTTAAAGAAAGAAAATAACACCTAGGCGTGTATACAAGGGAGTGGATGGGAAACTTAGCAGCGGTGCTGTTTTGCTTAAAGAATGGGTTCAGTGGCAGTGGAGTAGTTGGAAGTTGTTGTGGTGGACGGTAATGAGAAGAAGTCTAAGCGAATCAACACATCCCTTTCTTTCGATGATTTAATGGCGGAGGCTGGGAGCCAGCCCCACCAAGGGCCATGATTTGCTTATCTTGGAACTGCCGTGGGCTTGGGAACCCGCAGGCAGTGCGTGCTTTGAAGGATATTATTCGAAAGGAAGCTCCCAATGTTATTTTTCTCTCTAAAACAAAGTTATCTAGTCGAAAGTTAGAGCGTATTAGGAGTAGTATTGGTTTTCATTTTTGTTTTGGTGTTAGTTCTGAAGGAAGAAGTGGTGGGCTAGCGATGTTTTGGGATGATAGGGTCTCTTTGATGTACTAAATCTGCAAGTGCACAGAGTCAGTTGAAGTAATAAATCCTAGAGTATTCCACGAGTCGAACCTACAGAGAACAAGAAATTTCTATTGCAATTAATTCTATCAAGAGAAGGAAAATTGAGAGTGATCAAAGTAATTTAAATTAGAAACAACTAAATTATAAAAGCAGAGAATTAAATAAGATGTGAAGACAATAATTGGAAAGTTTAGGGCTTCAGGCTTCACCTAATTGGAAAATTGTTACCTAACCTATGAGTTGAATTGATGCAAAGTTGAAATAGGATTACTCTAAATTACTTATGTGCTCCGTCAAGTCTCCACAGGAATACCTAATTAATCAGATTTACTATCCATCGATAAAAACCTAATTAACTAGATTCATCAAGAACAAGTAATCAATAATTTATCAAATTAGCCTAAGATTCATGTCTGATCCAGCCTAATTTGTCTATTTTCCTAGTGCACAAATTATTCTTCTCCTGTCAGTACATCACACAATCCCTAAAACGATCTATATGTTGATCAACCATATAAATCTCATGAAGAGCAAGGAAAATAAATCCAACTTGAAAGAAAAATAATTCAAAACATAAATTAAACAATAATCCCCAATTGGCTACACCCTAAACCCTAATTAAGAATTTAGCTACTCATGCTCATAATAAAAACACAAGAAATAATTTATTAAAGAACATAAACATAAAAGATAGAGAAAAAAAATTCTTAAACTAGATCTCCAAGGAAATCTTCTCTCCAACCAAGGAAAATAGTTTTGATGAGCAAAACCTAGTAAAAATAATCCTAAAAGTCTGTTGACCGAACCAAAATAGACCCTATTTTTATGATCATTTTCCTATGCTTTTTGGTGTTTTTATGTGTAATTTGACCCTATTTTCTAAGTATTTGTGTTTTTAGGTCTTGAAGACAAGAAAAGTGGAAACTTACTATTTTTCACTATTTTTGGAGCTAAATGGATGACTTTTTGCACAAATATGGACTTAACATTTTGGAATGAAGATTTGGAGATTCGAAGTTCCTGATTGAGGATTTATTGAAGATAATTTGAAGAATTGAAGACCATTGAAGAATTATCTCAAGAAGCAAGAATTGAGGATTGAGTTTAAATCACGAAGGATTGAAGATAAAGCTATGGAGAAGACCTTGAAGCCCGGAAGCCTTGGAATTTTGGATATTTTATATGGGATAATACTCAGTCCATATAAACTCACAATTGGAGTTAAAATTCCAATTTGTGCCGCACAAACCCAAGGAAATATTCAATTCCCGCATACTAGTCCTAGTTGGATTAGGATTCAGCGCAGTCTTGGTAAAACGGGCATAACTTTCTGCTCAGACCTCCAAATTAGGCCCGTGAGTAGGCGTTGGAAAGCTAATTCCGAGATCTACAACTTTGCTTTGAATCCCAAAGCCCAGTTCTGCCATCTTCAAGCCCGAAATTGACGTCGAAGTTACTGTGCGATTCCAGAATATTTTAGGATCCTATTTTCACTTGGATTTCGGTTCTAGGAAGACTTTTAAGCCAACTTGGAGACCAAGTCAGCCCCTGAAACGTCCTAGAGTCCTATCCTAAGTATAATTGGAGTCTTTAGGTTATTTTTCCACTATAAATACCCACCTTATGTAACCCTAAATCATAATCTTTCTTTTCATCTTTTTCTTAGAAGATATTCTAGTTTTTTCTCTAGTTTTAGGCTAAGGGTGCCGCACCCTCCTTTTGCATAGGGAGGTGCGATACCCCTTGTTGAAGACAAAGGAGATTATTTCCCCTTCAAGTTTTGTAAGTTTTCTTATGGCTCTCATGGATTTTCTCAAATCCATGAGTAGCTAAATTCTTAATGCTTCTTACCCTTTGGTGATTTTAATCAATTAATTATGGTGAGATTTGTGTGGTTATAATTTGATGTTTGTTCTTGGTTGTTAGTTTGCTAGTCTCTGCTTTATTTTACGATCTTGATAATTGTTGATTTAGAACGGCCGCTATTGATATGATCTGATAGATCTATAGTTAAATCAAGCTTAAAGTTAACATCTCAAGTTTGATTGTGTGGTAACAAATTGGAGACAGTCTAACCAACGTCCAATGGGATTAGTTTACCTTATTGTTGTTGTATAATGATGATAAGTGCAGTTATACTTGTTATGCATGTGTGAAAAATAATTGTTCGTAATGCTTTGTTCCTTGGTAATTTTTAAGCCTCAAAAGGGAAATTAATTGCTAAGTGAATGATAGGGATAATTTAAGCCTCAAAAGGGAAATCTTATCTAATATACATGTCAGGGTTCACCCTAGACCAATTATTAGTCAAGAATAAAATATTAAATTCATCTTTTAATATAGTTAATTTGATTGATTTCTACCATTGGAGAAGAAGTATGCTTTGTTATTATTGTTTTCTTTATTAATTGCCATAGTTTAGATTTAATTTTCTTTGCTTTGTTTTTAGTTTAATTGCTTTCTCTATAATTGTTTTATTCAATTACCTGTTTTTGAGTGATTCTAGAGAAGATTTTATCTTTGAATAAGTCTATTCCCCTTCTCTGTGGGATCGACCCCTACTTGCCCTATCTACTTAGTTAGGTTTTGTGAGGATTATTTTTATGGTTGCCGATGATCGATCATCTGTATTTATAGGGATACAAAAAGTTCTAAATTAATTTGGACTAATCAGGGGCAAAATCGAAAAATTGGGGAAAATAGCTAGAAATTCCGTTAGGCACAATCGGGAGCCCAGTTGGGGGACAAGTGTGCTCCTGGTTAGGACAGTGAGTTGCCGCAAATTTGAGGTTTCAACCGGGCTCCAAGTTGAGGGGTAAGTCGGCCCCCACTTAGGATAGCATCAGGTTTCCGCAAAATTTCATCTTTCTTCATCTTTTTGACTCTCTTCAAGTCCAAATTAGTTTCCAAGTCCTGGATGAAAGTTGTAGAGCCTTGAATCTTCTTTCCATGGGCACTTGAATCATCTCGAATAGATTTTCGAATTGAAAGTTATGATTTTCTCCGCCGTAATTAACTTATCATCAAACTGATTTTCCTTGCACCAAGCCATTTCAAAATATTTTCGTCCTGGCTTCTTCTCCCTATCCTTATTCGGCTGCACCTTCTTGGATCTATTAAGTAAAATTGGGTCATGATCAGAAATACTGGAAACTAGATGAGATAGTCTCGCATGGGGAAAGCGGTCACTCCATTTTTCCGAAACCACACACCTATCCAACCTTTCTGATATATGATTCCATTTTCAAGTATACACATTGCCATAATAGCCCAAATCATGAAGGTGACAATCATCCAGTGCCTCATGAAAATCAACCATTTGAGCTTCCGACCTTGCTCTTCCACCATACTTCTCCCATCCCCAAAGAATTTCATTAAAATCTCCAATACATGCCCATGAATCAATCTAATGAGTTGCAAGTTGCCACAACTGATTCCAATAATTCATTCTCAAGTTGGTATTTGGCTCCCCATAAAAACTTGCCAATCACCATTTGTCTTTGCCATTCTTTTCATCTACCAACATATCAATGTGATTCTTAGAAAAAGTCAGTAAATCTAAAGAGTGATAAGTGCAATAATTTACACTATTTGGACCCCATTTAGATTACATTTTGAGTATTTAAATTGCACTTTCCATTGCCTTTTATGATAATTTCTCACACTTTGTGTTTTTGAGCTTATAGGTTAATTTGGAGTGATTTTAGCTTGGTCAAATGGTTGGGGTGATGGTTTGGTGCGCCGGTTAGAAAGAACTCAAGAAGAATTTAGGGCCAGTTTGTAAAAAAAAAAGGGGCTTAATTGAAAGACAAAATTGAATCTTTGCAGAAAGATTTAAAAAATATTGCTAATATGGTAGACGGTGATCAAGAATGGAGAAAGGAGATTCGTGAGGAGTTAAATAAGTTACTTGAGGAGGAGGAGTCTTTTTGGATGCAGCGGCCTAAGGTCAATTGGCTTCGTGACGGGGACCAGAATACTAGATATTTTCATGCCCAAGTTGATAAACGGATGAAGCACAATACAATTGAAGGGTTGGAGGATAAGGATGGTAGATGGAAGATGGACCTGGATGACATCCACCAAGTTGCAATCTCCTACTTCCAAAAATTTTTTAACTCTGCTGAACCCAAGCATTTTAGTGATGTTCTTGAAAAATCCAACCTCGTGTAACAGCGGAGATGAACGAATCTCTACTTGCAGATTTCACGGCTGAGGAGATTCATGCTGCCATTAAGCAAATGCACCCCACAAATGCCCTGGGCCTGATGGTATGCTTTTTATTTTAAAAAAATTGGTCTTTATTTAGTAGTGAGGTTATTCCTTTTGTTTTAAATTTTGTTAATGGTAATTCTTCGTTACATTACATTAATCACACGCATATTGCTTTGATCCCAAAAGTGAAGGATCCCAAAAATATGATGCAATTTCGTCCCATTTGTCTTTGCAATGTGCTTTACAAGATTATTTCTAAAGTGATGGTGAACAGGTTAAAAACACATCTTCCTGCTTGCATAAGTGAGACTCAGAGTGCTTTCGTGCCAGTTCGACTGATCACTGGCAATATTTTGGTGGCTTTTGAATTGCTGCATACTTTACGCCACAATCTGAAAAGGGAAGCATGGATTTTTTGTTTTGAAATTAGATATGAGCAAGGCCTATGATAGGGTCGAGTGTGACTTTCTAGATGCTGTTAAGAGAAGATTGGGTTTTGCTAACAGATGGGTGGATTTAGTCATGCCTTGTGCTCGTTCAGTTTCTTTTTCAATAGTGGTCAATGGTGAGAATACTGACAGTTTTGTTCCAAGTCGGGGTTTGCGACAAGGTGATCCTCTTTCCCCATATTTGTTTCTTTTCTGTACTGAAGCTCTTTCTGCGATGCTAAATGATAACCTGGATAAGGGTTTGCTTCGAGGGGTGGTTGCTAGTCGGAATGGGCCACGGATAAATCACCTTTTTCTTTGTCGACGACAACCTGCTATTTGGTAAAACCAATTTGGTGGACGGCAAGAGGGTGAAGGACATATTATCGAGATATGAAGAATGCTCGGGCTAAAAAATAAATTTTGACAACTCACTATCATCTTTGGAAGTAATGTTTAGAGCCTTCGGCGGACTGAGCTTACTAGTCTTTTTGGTGTTTGTGAACAAGACAATATAGAGAAGTATTTGGGCCTTCCAACCATGGTCGATAGAGGGCGGCGACAAGCTTTTGGGGAATTAAACGATAAGATTTGGAAGAAATTGCAGAGCTGTAACGTGAGATTTTTGTCCTAAGGAAGGCGGGAGGTCATGATTAAAGTTGTTCTACAAGCTATCCCGACGTATACTATGAATGTATTTGCGCTGCCGAAATCTTTGTGTAAGGAAATTAATAGTATGCTATCACGATTTTGGTGGAAGCAAGGGGGAGATAACGGCCTGTATATTGGGTTAGCTGGAATCGGTTGTGTAAGAGCAAGGGTCATGGAGGTATGGGTTTTCAGGATATGGAAAAGTTTAATATAGCATTGTTGGCAAAGCAGGGATGGAGGTTATTTACTCAACCTTCTTCCTTAGCTTACCGAGTGTTGAAAGCTAGATACTTTCCGAGATCTAATTTTTTGGAGGCTCGCCTAGGTTGGAATCCATCTTTCACTTGGCGTAGCATTTGGAGTTCTCGGGAGTTGCTAGAACATGGAGTACGTTGGAGAGTTGGTAACAGGCGAGAGATCAGAATCTTGAAAGACAAACGGGTGCCACAGCTGCCGGGTTTTATTCCACAATCTGCTAGAGGTAAAATTGATGACAATGCCATGGTTGCAGAGTTAATTGATCACGAAAATGGGGGCTGGAACTTGACGCTTTTAGACCAAAATTTTTCGAATGATGAGGTTGCAGTAATTCGGCATGTTTCTTTGAGTCGAGCTGACATTGATGATTGCTTAGTATGGCATTTGGATAATAAAGGTTTTTATTCAGTTCGAAGTGGCTATCAAACTTTATGTAATATTCAAGATGATGACTAAGTCACTTTGGTGCTGATGCTGAACTGAAGTAGTTTCTACAGAAAATCTGGACATCCATCGTTCCTCCCAAAGTGAGGGTTTTTGGGTGGAGAATGATACATGAAAGTCTCCCTGTAAGCGAACAACTATTGACACGAGGCATGCAGGTGAACCCTTTATGTTTTCGGTGCAATAAGGAGGTTGAATCGATCAGTCATGCCATTACCGAATGTGAGTTTGTCAAGCCTATTTGGGATATTATAAATGCAAAATTCTTGCATGCAGATTTGAATGGAGATAGTATTGCTGGTTATTTTGGGGACTTAGAATGGAGGGACATTGCATTGGTTACGGCTTCGGCAGTGTGGCATAATCGGAATATGGAGTTTCATGAGAGTGTTCGGAGGTCACCTAATGAAACAGTGGAGTTCATTCGAACTTTTCTAATGGAATTTCAGAGATGCCAACTTGCAGTGAATATTACCCCAACACCTGCGACGATTACACGATGGCATGCACTAAGGGAAGATTTTATTAAAGTCAATTTTGATGCCTCCTTCCATGCATCGACTCATGAAGGCAGCTTTGGTGTGGTAGCGAGAAACTTTCAAGGCTTGGTGATGGGTGCAGCAACTGACAAGCTTGATTATGTGGCAAATGTGTTCATGGTAGAGTGTTTGGCTGGTCTTAAAGCGATCTACTGGCATGTGACATGGGTTTCACTGATATAGTCTTGGAAGGTGATGCTCAATCTGTCATTTGGAAGGTGAAGTCAACAGTGCATGATTTCTCCCCTATTGGCCCTTATATAGCGGCATTGAAATTCATAGGCTCTCTATTTCGATCTTGTTCGTTTTCATATATTAATAGGAATGGTAATGTTGTTGCTCATTCTTTGGCTTCTATAGGACTTTCTCTTTCTCATGATGCTTGTTGGATAGAGGAAGTACCGGATAGTGTCATGGATGTTCTTCAAAATGTTTGTAATGCCTTACCAAATGAATGAAATCACTTGCTTTTCTCTCAAAAAGAGATTGACTACATTAATTTAGTACTTAATTAATATTAAAATATGGAAAATTCTTTTTTTCCCTGCTTGGTTTTATCGCTTGTTATCTCGCCGAATAATTAAGGAAAGAATTTAATTGCAAGTTTAACCCTTAGTTACAAATAAGGAGAGTTTTACATTGTAAATCTTTAATTTTAGGATATTATTGAATATGATTTTAAAAATTATAGTAACTATTTCAAATGACACGTCAGACGAGATATTAAACAGTAAAATTAGGCAAGGCAAGTAGCATTACTCTAAAAGAAATAGTCCAATTTGCAATCAATCCATCAATCAATTTTAATCGACACGCTAATTTAATAATCAATCAACCAATCAATCAATTTTAATTGTTCTAGTAAATTAATTTTGATTGTTACATAATAATCAATCAACTAAATAATTAGATAATTAATTTTCATCAAAGCATTATTACTAATTAATCACTTAATATTGATTGATTACTAAATTATTACTAATTTAATCTTGACTAATTTCAAATATATACTATATATTATTTTTAGTGACCATGAAAATTACTTAAAGACCAAATTGGGGATTAATGTGGTGTCTCCTTTTGCCTTTTTTTGGTCTTTTCACACTTTTCAGGTGACTAAAAAGGCCATCGATGAATTTCCTCACTTACTTTTCCTGATGTCCTTTTTTGTAATTTACTATTTTTATAGTTATGATTAAGTGTGTTTTAATTACATATTAATTGTGTGTAGATATTAGGATTTACTAGTTCAACTCCTCTGCGGAATTCCAAAGGATTGGTGCTATAAATGTATCTGCAATAATAGTTGATTCATGGGCAAAGTATTGACATTCCAATTCTGTTTTCCTTTCGTCTTCATTTTTATTTGGGTGGGTTTCTTCTTCCCTAATATTTCTCTGAATTGGTTTCACATGGATTCCGTTCTGTTTCCTAAAATTTTTATTTGGGTGGGTTTTTCTTCCCTAATATTTATCAGATAAGATCCTTCCATTTAATTTAGCAGCGCCTTAGGATGGCATAACCGAAATTGGGGAGTTTTCACTTCTTACCGCAACATTTTGAGGTTAATCTGGATTTATTTGTTGATTATATTATTTGATACTTAAATTTAACATTTCCCTAAACCATCTTTTATTTTTCAATTTTTTTTTATCGTTCGACTTCCTTTTTATTGAGATTTCTATTAGTTGCTTATGTTTAGTATATTTCCACATTTCCAAAAGCACAATTAGTCAATGCTAAGTACAATAATTTTGTGATGCATTGTGTAAATTACATATGCTCCTGCAAATGCTCTCAACTAATTCAATTTTCCTACGACAACTATGCATGCTCCTTGACCACAAAAAATTAGGCCTTTCTTATACAGAGCCAAATTCTTCCACCTACCCGAATCTATTAATTCAACAATTGCAATCAAGATTAAAAAATGACTGCAGCGTACTATGTTTTTTTAGATAATCAACACACATTTCAAATAACAATTAATATTAGCTTTATTTTGATGAATTATCTAGAGATGGAGGAGTAGAATATTAGCTTTATTTTGATAAATCACCTAGAGATGGAGTAGAATTTAGGTATGCACTTTTAACCCTAATAAGAAGATGACTGTAACGCAAGCGCAGGCTGCCCTACTTATAGTAAATTAATTGTTGATTGATTACTAATTTTAAGATATAATAATTTATATTTTATACTCCTTCTATTCATTTTTAATTGTTCATACCCCTTGTTCCTTTTTATTTGTCCATTATAATTTTTTCTTTCTAGATATACCTCATATTCAAGGTCAAATAAGTTTTTAGAACTGTAAACATCTTAATAAAATGGTTGTATCAACCACTCATCCATTCGAGGCTCAGGAATTTTAAAAATCTTCATGGAGATTAATGAAAGATAATATAGGAAGCTTTGGTAATTTTGCTATAGAATTTAGGAAATTAATTTTTTTGTTAGACAGATAAATCGGTTAAATTGGAATAATTATTGATTTATAATTAATTTAATTTAACTTAATTTATGTTAGATTAGTTATTGATTGATCAATCAATCAATCAAACATAAATCAAACAAACATAAATAAATTTGGTAGCCATATATCAAAGTAATTTTGATCGGGACATTTTAATGGAAGTGTAATATAATCATTCAATAATTTTTTTAAGATAAAAGATCAAATGTTTTAACTTACAAACCATTTTAAAAATATGATATTCTAAATAAGAATAATATGCAATATTATTGAAATTAAAATATGAACGTAATTGAAAGATTCTAACAAAAACATAGCTTTCAATATAGTTATAATAATATGGCGCATCAAATTGTAAACATTAGAAAGCCTCATTGTATGTATGTCAATTTAAATTACACAACTAAATTTGTAATTCAAAAAGTTTTTTTAAATCATAAAAAGAAAAAATATTATTAGAAATTGTTTCATCCCAAATAGCAGGATTGCTGCAAAGTAAACACAAAAATAAATTAGACCTATAAGCACAAAAGTCAAAAATTAAACAACCAAGCAATAAAGCCTAAGGCCAGGATGATTGAAATCCTGGTCTTTGCCTCCTCCATTACAAGTCTTTTTGTCTATTTCACTAATGTGGGTGTCCATCCTTGAAGAAGAATAGATGACGCCTTGTAATTCCTCTTTTAACTAATGGATTTCCACCATAGCATGATAGAATTTGTCTTGTCATGTTTCTCTATTTTCCCATTCATTCTCTAAACCAAATTGCACATTTTCTAAGAGGTCTTAGTCTCTTTAGAAATAAGTTGTGTAAGTTGGAGTCTTGTTGTGATTGTTGTCTCGACATTGAAGAGGGTTTCACAAAGTGAATCAAAGGTATAAAGGCTTTCCACAAAATATTGCTACAAAAATGTTTCAAGACATGAAAATATAGTACTAAAGAAGCATTCCTAACCATGTTTTCACTAATTAGTTGGCTAAATACTCAATTGAGGATATAACATTTGCCTTGATGTCCAATTCAGGATGCAACGTTACAAAAGTGTTATTTCATGTATAACGTTATCGTTTAGTTTCAATTCAGGCAAAAATTAAACAAAACTGTTTGTTGGTATGGGATGCGCCAATAATTCGTGTTGAATAGTCCACGTGGCATTTATTAGCCACGTGTCGCAGCGTTGCGCGCGTGGGCACGTGACGTCCCGACTTAAGAGGGTGTGGGGGAGACAAGAGTCACCACTAATCTTTTTTATGGTGCAATTGGCCACCTATTGAACTCATTCGGTTACCTAAGTTCATAACTTGACTAACATAAGGCCTGATATACTTTACCAAAGCTAGGTTCGGGAGTCAGTTACATCCGAGAGTGGTTTTAGCACTCCTGGCACACCCGTCAAAGACGGTACCTCTGAAACTCAACCTAATGGGCTTAACTAAGGGGTTACTAGCAATTCATATCTTTGCATTGAAGTCTGCTATTAGCTTGATTTTACTAAATTTAGCTAATTATTACCGGCTTATCTGATTGTTCCTTACTACACTGAGTACTGTTTTACTGGTCACCTACTGTCATTGGACTGACTTCTTAACTACCCTGATGGATGCATATGATGCATGTACAGTGGATTTTAGTTTGTCAACAAAGGGGAGTTTCCTTGGAATCAACTTTGAAACCTTTCCCACGCATTATGGGGGTATCCCAAAAATGACCCAATCTCAGAATACACATTGGAATTCATGCTCGGGCACATTTACCAAGACAAACCCGTCATAGTCGAAACTATCGTTTACTGACTTTTATTAAGCAACTTTGCATGGATGACATATAAAATGCATGAAATGTTGATTTTAGTTATGCATTAACGACTGTTTACCCAAAATCGACTTCATAAACCCTTCTCGCGCATTGTGAAGGTATTTACAGAGTAACTGGTCTAGAAAGATTCCCGAGAATTCGTGCCCTGACACGATTATTTGAGAAATCTGTCATTATAGCAAAAGACCGAAGTTAACACATTTTCACATGCGAGGTGGCATGATGAATGCAAATGCTTGGCTAAACCTAGCTTAATCAACTTTGACTAACTATTTAGCCTTTTATCCTATAAGTGCTGGCTTAATCACAAAATTACTTAAGGATTTACTTAAATCTTAAGTATATTACGAATTTGACCATGGTTAGTTCGATCTCTAGGTATTAAGTTACTTAACCTTATTTTCAAAGTTTATCAAATTCAATTAAGGATTTACTTAAATCTTAAAAGAATTATGAAAGTTTCCAAAAAAGTTTATTTATTAAAGGTTATAATCACTTAATTAAACCTTAAGTTTTAGGTCATTTAACCTCAATTTCAAATTCAATTAAAGATTCACTTAAATCTTAATGAATTATGAAAATTCCCAACTTTTATCAACTAAAGGTTATAATTACTTAATTAAACCTAAATTTTTAAGGTCACTTAACCTTAGTTTCAAATTCAATTAAAGATTCACTTAAATCATAGTGAATCATGAAAATCACCACTAAAGGTTATAATCACTTAATTAAACCTAAAGTTTTAAGGTCACTTAACCTTAGCTTCAAATTCAATTAAAGATTCACTTAAATCATAATGAATTATGAAAATCCCAAATTTCAAAACTAAAAGTTGTAATCACTTAATTAAACCTAAAGTTTTAAGGTTACTTAACCTTGATTTCATATTCAACTAAAGATCCACTTAAATCTTTATGAATTATGAAAATTACCAAAGAAAGATTAATTCTTTTCTTAATTAAACTCATGGAAGCTGAAAGATCCAAACTTTACTTAGAATTGAATCAAGAAAATGCCAACTTAGCAAATTTAGTTAAATTTATCAACTTTGAACCAAGATCTTAACTTTGGATTAGATTTTAACTAAAACTTGCACCTTTAAATCAAAGATTCAACCTTTGTACTAAAAATTTTAATTTTCAAGTTAACTTTAACCTAAGAGTTTGTTTGGTATGGAGGAAATGGGAAGGAAAGAAGAGGGGAGGAAAGAAATGAGAAGGAAGGAAAATGCTTCCTTTGTTTGGTAGGAAGGAAGTGCATGAAAGGAAAGAAATGTGGAGGAAATATAACGGAAATGCGCTGCCAATTTCTATGGGATTATTTCCGTCCAAGATTGGGCGGAAATGAGAAGGAAAGCAAGAGGCTAACAATTTGAGATGTTGAAAAGCCCTTTTTGTCCATATAAATTTATAACAAATTACAAAATATACCCTCGTATGAAATTCTCATGTGGGCCGAAGCTCCAAAGTCCAATCCACTTCACTTGATTTATTTTTTATTTTTTTATTTTACAAAACCACCGCTTGATTTATGTGGCTTTTTTTGGGTTGATAGATTTATAGAAGCTTCTCAAAAAATTTTTGGCTAAAGCTTTGTAATTTCCTGCAACATTTTTCATAGAACTATCAATAAATATATATTTCTCTTAAATATATTATTATATATTTATAACGTGTAGTACTAGTAATTTTTAAACTGAGCAAGTGCACTGCTATTTTGTGCAATTTTTGATGATTTTACTATTTATAAATAGTTTATATTAGTGTAAATATTTTGAAAAATATGTTTATGTTTGGGCAAAACAATATGTTTCGGTTAAAAAGTTGTTTTTTTGTTTGTTAGAGTATTAGAAATTTGATCTTGATTAATTAAGGGAGAGATCATTATAGTTTGTATAGAGAATTTAGTTATTTTTTAATTTTATATAAGATCTTTCTAGAAAAATGATACAAATCTATTCCATTATATATAATTATTTTTTCATTATTACACAAAAAATGCATTTTTATATCAATCAAAAGAGTAAAAAGGTCGATAAAAAGTGTATAATAGGGTATAATATTAATATATACAAACAGGGCGGCCTGCGCTTGCGCTGCAGTCATCTTCTTATTAGAGTTATATTTTTTTGTAGTTGTTAAGTCGGTTAGTAAGAAAATATTGCATTGGCTGTAAGTTAATCCGTTAGGAGAAACTCATACATCGAAACAAATAATTCGCTTATATAAAGCAAAACACATGACCTCTCTTTCATTCTAAAAGTGCATTACCTAAATTCTACTTCATCTCTAGGTAATTCATCAAAATAAAGCTAATATTCTACTCCTCCATCTCTAGATATAAATTAAATGGAAGGATCTTATCAACGTCGACCTGGAAATTTTAGGAAACAAAACGGAGTTCATGCGAAACCAATTCAGAGAAATGTTAGGGAAGAAGAAACCCACCCAAATAGAAATGAAGACGAAAGGAAAACAGAATTGGAATGTCAATAGTTTACCCATGAATCAACCATTATTACAGATACATTTATAGCACCAATCCTTTGGAATTCCGGCAGAGGAGTTGAACCGGTAAATCCTAATATCCACACACAATTAATATGTAATTAAAACAAACTTAATTATAAATATAAAAATAGCAAATTACTAAAAAGGGCAACGGGAAAGTAAGGGAGGAAATTCATCGAGGGTCTTTTTAGTCACTCGAGAAGTGCGAAAAGACCAAAAAAAGCCAAAAGGAGACACCACATTAATCCTCAATTTGGCCTTTAAGTAATTTCCATAGTCACTAAAAATAATATATAGTATATATATAAGTGAAATAGTATTACTTTTTTGTTTTTAAAAAAAAAACATAATTTTAAATTTGAGGAGTGATTTCTAAAAAAAAATGAAATTTTAAATAAATAGTGGATGAGGGTAAAAACTAAAAACTAGTGAATTTGACATAAATATTAATCAAAAAGGAAAGGGTATAAAATAGTTATTTTGTAAAAATAAAGTTCCTTTCTCTCTCATTTCTCATCCATACAAAACAAGGGAAAGAATTAATTTGGTACTTCTCTCCTCATTTCTTTCCTTCCTACCAAACATAATGGAGGAAATGTGACTTCCTTTCCCTTACCATTCCCTTTCCTTTCTATTTCTTTCCTCCCTACCAAACATACTCTAAAAATCAAAACTTTGGATAAAGAATCAATTTTCAAGTTAACTTTAACTTAAAAATCTAAACTTTAATACCAAAAGGGCAATCTTTTTCATTAAAAAGTTCATTTTTAGGTTAAACTTAACCTAAAGCTTCAAGCTTTGTTCTTCAAAACTTAAAAAGATTTGCTCTATTAAAATCTCAACGTTGAAATTTACAAGTTATAATCTTTTTAGTTTATTATTCCATGAAATTAGTTGTTGTGGGAGCATTTTTTTTATGCGAAAGGTAGGGTTGGCCTGATTCAAGGGGTGGATCCTAGCCGACCCCAACCTCCAAGAAGAAGAAGTGAGTTTTTGAAGATGGTGGCAAAGAGGAATGAGGAAATCCCGCGGTGATTGGATGAGACTTACAGCAGGGAAAATAACTCTCTTCTTAATGTAGACAAGAGGAATTGAGAAGGATGATAAATATAAAAAAATAGCTTTGTAATTAAAATACCCACTATAAATTGAATCAAAGACTTTTATTGCTTTCTCAAATTTGTGGGTAACAACATGAGAAGTGTGATTGGAAGAAAGAAAGAGAAATCTAATGTGAGAAAGGAGAAATCAAAATGATACAGAGCTTTTGAAGATGAAGATGGAAAACCCAAAATGGTAGCGATTTGGAGAGATCTTGCTTTGGGTTGCTCAGATCTGTTGTGATTTAGCGTAGATCTTGTGTTAGAGGTTGTTGTTGTGGGGCTTCTCTCTCTTCTTTTTGTGTCGTGAAAAGATCAAGAAATGCTTCTTCTTCCTCTTTGTGTTGTTTGGAGAATGAAAAGTGGAAGAGAAAATCAAGATTGAACTCCACTAAAGAGAGAAGAGTGTGTGTGAGAGGCGAGAGTCTGCCCCTTTTTTTTGTTGTGTTCTTGTTGTTCTTCATCAAAACTAGAAACACCATTTTATAGCCATCCTTGTGCCTGGTTCATGTCTTTGCCCGTGGATCCTTCCACGATTCCTGCTACTGGAATCAACCCAGAGGAATCAGCATCTATGATAACATTAGCCATGATTCTTGTTGCAGGGAATCGATTCCATTTGCAGAGACATCTTTGATCTTGGCAGGGAAGACTTCCTCCTTAAGAATGTGAACAATGACTTTTTCTAGTCTTTTGAATTTATCTCTCTTTTAATGATCAAGAGTCGCTTTCTCTTGGCAATATACGTTGGGATTCCCTTTCAAAGTCAATTTGCTCTATTTTGATTCTCCTTTCTATTCCCGATTGCCATTTTTGGGTGTTAGGAACAGCTTCCAAGCATGACTGTTCTTGCCAAAAAAGGCATATGAGCAAATTCCTCTCCCATATGCCTACCAAGCCACGCTTCCATGTGTTTTCCCGTCATGGGTTTGGTCCACGTTTGTAAGTTGTGTCCTGCGATTATGATTAATTAGCACTAATCTCCTGCCATAAATAGATAAATGTAGGGAAAATTGAATTAAGTAAAATACTTCCCTAAAGATGCTTTCCGCAGTAGTGAGCTCTGTCATGTTACCAGCAGGAGACTGGGATTTTATGCTCTTTGTCTTCATGTCGTTTGGATAATTGGTGAGGTGGTAAGACCCCAACGTTTTATGGACATGCTTTTGGGCCTGAAGAAGACAATGAAATAGCAAGGCCCAATGTTGTACATGTGCTATGGGTCATTGCTATAAGTGATATGATGGCAAGGTTCAATGTGTTACATGTGCTATGGACCTTTGCCATGTAGAGGAGGTGACCCATGTGTTATATGTGCTTTGAGTTTTATTACCTTTGAGAGATTGCCCTTGTGTTACATGTGCTTAGGGACTTCGTATGTTTGAGAGAGAGATTGCCCTTGTGTTATATGTCTTTAGGGACTTTGATATAGATGTCTCTGTGTTATATATGTGCTTGAGGAATTTTAGATAGAGTTGTCCCTGTGTTATATATGTGTTTGGGGACTTTGGGGAGAGAGAAATGCCCTTAGGGATATAAGAAATATAAATATGAGGGAATAGATGTTTGGTTTAAGTTACAAGAATCTTTAGTAACTTAAATCATATGTTTGGTTTATTTATTGATCTCTACGCTTTGTTAATTGCATTATTCAAGAATATTTAGTATTTGATTTAACATTTGATAAAAGGATTATCTTGGGAATCTTTAGTACCAATTTAATTATCTTTGAATAAATTGAGAATAGATGAATCTTTAGTAATCTGTTTCTCTGCCAAAGACTATTTTTTGTTAATTGATTGATTGATATTTTGATCTATAATCCATACTCTTTTTATTATTATATACTTAAGTGGGGATAAGTGGGGAAGTATTGCCTTTTTATTATTGTTTTCTAGTTAAATTAATTTCGTGACAACCCTCTATAATTTCTACTATCAGTTGCTACTAATCTGTTTGTTTTTCTTAAGTTGTTTTGTTTTAGTTGATAAAGATGCGTTTCATCTTTGTGGGATCGACCCTGACTTGCTATATCTACTAGTTAGAGAGAGTTTGTGAGATTTTTGTTTTGTGACTTGCTGACAATATGATCAACAATCATGCGCGAGAAGACAAAACCACATTCGGCTTTGAGCAATTGTTTACGTAGAAATAAAATTTCATTGAAGAAAAAAGTAAAACTTTTTTTTGCTTTGTGCCAGGATTTGGAGGAGCTTGAACAATAGACCAACCACCATAGTCGTTGGGTAGAGAATTGAGCTTAGGAGGTGACCATGGCGTAGCCTAGTATTGAGGAATGTGGTCAATTGACCCCTCTCAAATTTGCATTTCCTTAAAAATATCAAACCTTTTTTCCCATTTAAGAGAGTCTCGTAAGACCTCCACTATTTGCCACATAGCCCCCAACCCTCTCTTGACACATTTTTTTTCTCCCAAGAGCTCCAACAGCTAACACGTCAGCCTTTTGTTTCTCACTTTTTTTTGCCACCGTTTGGGCTTAGGTAGCCTTTGGTCCTCTAGGTAATGAGCTTGCTTTTGTTTTTTTTTTCTTTTCTTTTTTCCCCAGAGCCCGTTTGGGCTTGAGTTACAAAGATTGTAACTCCATTATAGTAACAACTATTCATTCAAGCTACCATCCTAACCATACCAAGCCAAACCACCATGAAGAACAAGAGATCTCCTCTAATTACTCTATATCTTAATTCCTAATAGGTTTTTTATAATCTTTGCTCCATCTTACTTATAAATATGTTCTCTAAATTATCTATACCTTAATTCCTAATTGTTTTTTATAATCTTTGCTCCATTTTACTTATAAATATGTTCATTAAATTATCATATTTGCACATATTTAGACAACCAACAAAGCAACATCTCCTTACTCCAACTCATGACATCGTTGACAATTTTGAACATCAATTGGGTATTTCCTCATCCAGAGATCAAATTGTAAGCATAAAAAACAATTATACATATCCCCTCCAATAATATGATTTACTCTGCTTTTCCAAATAAAAAATCGACTAAAATAACTAATTTCACCCCCTTTAATCACCAATTCATCGACTTACATAATTGTCAAATCTTTCCAAAACATTAATCTGAAATGACTAATCACACACAACATATTCACGGTCAAATTAAAATGAATATACACAACAAACAACCCGCGCCATTTGGCGTTGGCCAAAATCTTGTAAAAATAAGTAAAGGTAAATTTAGAAATTGACCCCAATTAAAAGAAAATTTAAAGACATTGACCCCATTAATTTGAAAGTTCCACAAAAATGACTCCACTGAAGATTTGGTATTTTTACTTTTGACCCAAAATATTATTGTTTCTATAAGAATTTTCAATTTCAATTACGAAGAAAAGTTGTATAGTTGTCTTTCATAGTTTTGTTAGTAAAAATTACAATTGATACTACTTCTATGAGAAGCAGCTAACAACATTCCATACCATCAAAATATAGGTGGATCATTTTTTTTTATATATTATAGGTTTAGGTGGATAATTTCATTTTACTTGCCATTTTTCATGGTAGAATTCTCCTCAAATCATTTTTAATATGTAAATAATACAAAAAATATTATAAATAAATTTTAAGAAATAATTATTGTAAAAATTTATCATTGTCAGCTAATTATATAGTAGTTCAAAAGTATTTTAAAAATGACTCATATTTCTAGTATATATAAATTGATGCAAGAAGATTTGTGTAAGAGTGATAAGATAGTTAATTAAAGTAGTTTTTCACTGCTCTTATTTATCAAAAATATAATGTGAACGGCCTAATTGCTTTAACAAAGATCAAGACCATTATTGGATCAAATCATAACACTTTAGCTAGGATTAAAGGATTAAAAATTATAAAACACTAATTCCACTTGTGAAACTCAAGCTTAAAACTCGACGAATTTCAAGATTAATGTTTCACCACATGAGCTTGCTCGTTAGAATCATGACCATCATAATAAAAAGAATTATATTCAAAGAAAAAAAATAATATTCCTGATACCTTCTCTATTATCTCTCTATTCCTTCTAATTTCACTCTAACCATATCCATACATTAAGTCACAGATTTTATAAAAACATGCACAATATAATCCAACAAAACACAACATTGGTGTAGACACCGAAATTTAATTTAGGCTAAGTCTAGGTTTGATTTTGGCTTAAACCCAGTGATGTGGCCTGGTTAGGTTTGGGTTAAATTTATTGGGTTTGATCTGGGCTTTAGTAATTATTTATTTGGGCTAGTTAAGTGGGTCAAATTAATAATTATATCACATGTTAAATAAGTCTGTGCTGGGAAATTTCCTGATAGTTTCTTCATATTACTTGCTCCCAAAGAACTTAAGCCTATATGAAGGTACTCTTTTCCCTAACCCTGAGGAGAGACAGACACACAATAAAAAATTCGAGAGAAGAGGAAGAGAAATTAGTTTGATTTCTTGGCAGACATAGAACAAAATTTGAGAGCTGCGGCAAGAGCAAGGTGTCATAATCATCAATTCAAGCGGTGCGGAGAGCAGTACGGGGCTTTGAATTGCAATTTGTAGGGTAAAAAAATCTTTTTTTCTTTGTTCATGATTCTGAGATGTCTTCATATATATGTCTGATTTTAATTTATTTTTTTTTGTCTTTTAGTCTTATTCAAGTTCCTAGGATGTTGATTTAGTCAATTATTCTTCTTGGCCCTTGCATTTATTTTCGGTTAATTTGAATGTGTTTCCTTCAATCTCAAATCCATGCTTGCTTTTTGGATCATTCATATTATGTTATAATTTATTTAGTTTGGTAACTATACGTGTCTCGGATAATTTAGTGCATTTTGTTCTTATATATATATACATGATATTCAGATTGTGTGATGAGATTGTGTAATGGTTTGTTCTTTGGTCTTATGGTGGCACGGATTTTTGGACTATTTGATCACTAATGCCTTAGTTTTTGCCCCATGTGATTTTCAGATAGCCTGCTTTATTTGTTTTCGGATTAGTTCCGTTATTACTCCCTTAATCTTTGGTTCATAGCTTGGGACGTCCTTACTTGCCTC